>LSSN01000283.1:0-24934 GCA_001970855.1 Smittium culicis
GATTTTGATAAGAAGAACAATAGAACTAAAAAATCTCATAAGAGAAGAAAAAGAAAAAATCAAATCCAAACTGAAACTGAAACTGAGGCCACTAATCACTTAATGACTGTATCAAGCATTGCTAAAAAAATGAGAAAGAATAGGGTTAAGAAACGATGCAAAAAGCACAAAAAATACCTATTAAAAACCTATGAGCGGAAATAAATTGAATAAAAAACAATGACACCTTAAAATATTTACATTTTTAAAAGCAAAAATAAATTGAAAGAAAAAGAAAAATAATGAGACCTTTGTGTATTAATAAATCATATCACAATCTCAAATTAATCTTTTTTTTTTTATAGCTAGTATTTCTAAAGAGTGATACTCAATAGCAACCAGCTTTACTATTATAATAAATATTTTTATTTTTTTCGTTATTTTTCCTCTTGCACACATATTATCACCAATAAATTAATTTATTTCGTGATATTAGAATAGTTATATAGAGTATGTATTAAGCTAGTTTTAAATGAAATAAAAAACATTAGTCTAAAAAAAACTTGAGTATATTAACCTTTGATATATATACTATTGATTTTTTTAAATAGTAGTCGTACATTTTTGAAATTATACTTTTGATATAAAGCACTCTGTTCATCAGTAACGCTATTTTCACGGACTAAGTACCCGTATATAATTAGATTTTATTCATAAAATAGTTGGTGGTAATAAATTAACTAAAAGAAATAATATTGATAATATTTTTTTTTGTGTGTTGATTCAATATATGAGGGATTCTGTATGAAGAAAGCACTTAATTGAGTTTTAGTTATTGGCTTGGATATTCTTTGATTGTAAAAACTATCGGCTAAATTTATGAGGCATTTCAAACTTTCTATTTATTCATTTAATTTTGAATCTTTTATTTGCTAAATTAAGAAACGATTTTACTCATTGGTCATTAATCTTTTATGTGAAATATACACTATAAAACTTTACACTATAAAATGCTTCCTTGATAAATAATCTCCCGTATAACAAAATGTTATGGATATTTTAGGTAAAGTTACAATAGCGCTTTTGCAAAATTCTTTGGCTTTAAAAAGTTTTTATATTTATTTGCTCCAGTTAAAGATCTTTTAAATTCTATCAAATATTTCATATAATCGAAAAACCAGTCTCTTTTTATCGAGATAATTTTTTTTGATGCTTTTTTTCAATAAATAATTTACATTATGTATTTGCAATTTATTATTAATCTAAACTATTTAGAAATAAATGAAATATCAAAATATCTAGCCAATTTCTTTGTTTTTATATTCCAGAAAAGTAAAGTATTCAATGAAAATATTTATCCTTAGTATATGAATATTTGATCTAGATAATAATTACTATTTTAATTAATTAAAAAAATCAAATAAAAAATAATTAATTGGAAATTAAATATATGCTAGAGATCATATTTTTTTGCAATTAAACTTATATTTAAACATTATTATAACACATCTTATAGTATCAAAAATTCACTTACAACTTTAAATAATTTTTTAATTAAAAATCGAAAGATTCTTAATAAATTCAAACTCTAATTACATGAACAGAGTAAAAAATATTTAAATACTAAAATCAAAACCAGAATAGTGGCTTTTAAAACTATTAGATTTTAACAAAATCCTTAATTAAGGAATCTCAAAAAGTTATGTCTTATACAATTTTTATTTTTTATTAATTTAATGTTATCAAAAAAAAATCATTTAAATAAAAAAGAAATGTTAAATTTCTATGATATCATACTCTTTTTATTTAATTATTCTTTGTGAAGTTAATGAATGAAAATTTTTAATGTCATAGTGAAAATATATACAATGATATTTTGGTTAGGATATGCTGTTTCGCGATAGGTATTTTGGGTTAGAATGCTATTGATGACGTTTGATTTACAAAAAAAAAAAAAGCGATTTTTTGATTTATATTTCATTGACTTTTTGAGGCTTTTTTTTTTATGTTTTTTATGGCGAAAAAATTGAATTAAAGGCTAGTAAATCAGTTTTATACGGTTTTTATGTTGATTTTTATGTTTTACTATTACATAATTGAGATTCTGGTAATAAGTCTTTTCTTAAGTATTATCCACTTAATTTATTATTCTTAACTTAGGTTTGAGATTTTTTTTGAGCTCTTCATTATTCTGGTATTTTAATTTTTTGAATTATTTTTTTGAGAATAATTAAAATAGATTTTAATTATTCCCCACGTTTCCTAAAAACGATTCAATTTGATAGCTTTGATTTAATGAAAACTCTAATGGTTTACTCTCAGTATCTTTTTCAATTTTTTTATTATACATTGGATAGCTAGGGAAAATTTCAGGATTATCAGTAGGATATTTACATAAACCCCCGATAGCTGTCGCAAAGCTTTCGTTTGAGCCCTCTTCAAAGTTATGAAATCCCCAGGGATGCAAGTCAGACTCAAATATATTCAATGAACTACAAGAAGTTACATCAGTTATCGAATTTGAAATTGTGTTTTCATTTGTTTTATTTTCTAATATAGATTTAAAGCTGAGTTTGGTGTTTATATTATTTTGATCAAATATGTTTCCATCGTTTCCTCCTATTATCAAAGTTACGCTTTCTTTATTTAAATCTTGAGACAAAGATTGAGGCTCGGATAAGCTGTACTCGAACTTGCTTGCAGAATAGTTTGAGCTTGCTTCTTGTTCAATGTCTATATTTTCACTTTCTTTAGGATACAGAGTTCGACTATCTGCAGTATTAGATTCAAGCTTATATTCGTTTATTCCAGTAAATTTGCTAGAGCCATCAATGACTATTGAATCATTTTTGCAAGGATTATTAAAGTTGTCCAGAAACTTTTGGTTCTCGATATTTTCTTGTATTTGATTGCTGTGTTCATTTGAATCGATATTATTTTCGTAAAAAATGTTTAATTGTCCATTTATTAGATGAGAGTCGAACGCTTCGCTGATTTGACTGTTTTTTAAATACATTTCATTATAGTTTATTAATGGGTTATCTCTAATAAACTTTTCTATGTCATCAATAGTGGCATTTTCGCTAAAAATTTTATCTTGATCTAGCTTGTTCGAATTTATACTATTAATATTTTCTGAATTCCTTGAACATTCATCCACACTTGAATAAATTGTGGTATTTTTTTGTAAATCTTGATATCCTCGTGAATTAACTTGAACGGTGTTGCCATTTTGATCTGTTTGAAAATTAAATTCAAATTCTGGTTTAGGATTTTTACTTTCGAATTTGTTATATTGGTGAGAATTTTCGGGCTCTGCAGATTCTACTTCTTCATAGTTTCTTTTCTTAGACTTTTTGGGAGCTTTGGAATTTTTGTCTTTATCTTTTTGTGGGGTTTTTATTTTCTCCAAGTTCCCTTCACTATTAATTCTATTGTTTTTAATCGCTTTTTTATGAGGATACCCTGAAACGAATGAAGTTGAATCAATAGTTTTTGCATGATTTGATATAAATTTATTTTTTTTAGCGCTGGATACAGTTGAATAGTTAAAATTTGTTGGCAATAAAGGAACATCCTATTTTTTAAATAAATTAATGGTATTAATTAGATATAAAATTTTTTTCTATTTACTATCAAGTACATATAATTTAAAATTAAATTGGATCTTACCCTTGATGTAATTTCACTTTGGAAGGTTGGTGGCAACAGATTTTTTTTAATTGGATATTTTTTTATTGGAATGGCTCTTTTAGAAGAGTTACAACTAGAAGTGTATTTTCCGATGATCTTTACCAAAGCATTAGATAAAGATTTCCATTTAAAAACTTTCACATCTTTTTCTATATTCCGTGGCTTTGGGTTGGGATATGCCATTATCAATTTATAAAAATCAGATGACTCTGGCTTGCACTTACTAGCAGTTAATGGTCTGAACCCTTCAAGATTTCGTCTTATTCTATTCTTTTCTTCAACGCTAAACCTTACGGAAATAAGAGACTCAAGGAGATGGATACAATCGACGCTGGTTATGAAATATTCCTTTTTTGCTTCCCAGTAAATACAGGATATAACTATACTTGAAGGATTTCTTTCATACGAGTTTATTGGACTGAATGAGCATATAATATTATTTGCTTCATTATATTTCCAAAATTGCACTAGTCGTCTCTTGCATGCTATTTCTTCGGCATTCCAATTCAAAGTAACTGAATCAAGGCATTCTTTAAAAATTACGTTCGTTTTATTTAGTAGAGAGTTTGGTAGCGTCATAGATCCATTACTTAAATCTATTCCAGAAAACTTAAACGGAGAGTTTGAAATATATAATGGAGATGAAAAATTCTTTTGGTTAACTTGGTTTTGGTATATGTTTATATTAGGCGTTTCACCTAATTTAAATATAGAGGAGCTTTTCTCTATACTTCCTGTTACATTCGTTTTATATTTTGTATTTTTGTAACCAGAATTGAATGCTTGGTCTATTCCTAAGCCTTGATTGAAGTCAATTTTATAATTTCGACTATCTTGATCTAAACTTAGTGCTCCAATTTTTGGATCTTTTATTAAGCTTTGGTTGTACGAGTTTACTCTGTTGACATTCTGATTATTATCACATTCTTGACTTTCGTTGATTACTAAATCTCTAAAGCTCCTTTGAGAATTCTTTATCAAAATACCATCCTCTTTTAACTGCTCTTGAAAATTCGAGACGTTTAAAGTGTTCTTGTTTTCATTTTTTTTATTTTCTAATGATCCCAGACCATTTTGAAAAAAATCATTGCTATTGAGAAAATATCTATTGCTAAAATCTTCGCTTTTGTTTGAAATACTGATCAAATTGTCACTGTAATTGTTTCCTAAAATTGATTTATATAAATTTAAATATAAATATAAATTTTATTGCAAAATGTTACACTTACCTTGAGTGTAGTTATTTAGATTTGTTATGTCAGATTGTGCCAAAAAATGACTCAATAAAGAGCTATCATACTTTATCTTCCCTTGGTCGACGCCACCCATCAAGCTATTATTAATGTAAGCATTTTCAATTCCAATATCTGAAGCCCAAAGTTGGTTCTGTACATTAGAACAAATGTAATTTTCGGCTCTTTTTTCATTTGCAGAATTCTCCCAGTTAAATAACATCCCGCTGTATACATTTGGGTCATTGTAGCCAATGTAATTTTGATTGCTTGTGCTGTACTGAGTATTTGGCTGAAAATTTGATATTTCTGGGTTAGAAATTCTGGAATTCCGCAAACTATCACTGTTATACATTCTGTATTTGTTATCTACCATCTGATTATTTCCGTTAGGTTCGAACTGTAATGACGAATCGTTTTCGATTCGATTATTTGAAATGCCACAGTTTACTAAGTTACTGTTCACATTGTCCTTTGAAATTATTGAAGTAATTGATGACATATTCGCCTGATCGTTTTTACTTTTGCTGTCGTTTTGATTTTTTACTTCATATGCATGAGGTAGAAGTATCATTATCAAAATTGATCAATTTTATTTCAAAAAGAAAAACAACAGTAATATTCGGAATTCTGGCTATTATATAGAAGCTGGTAGTAATGGTGATGCTATTTAGAGGTAATTACTTTTACTGAAAAAAAGATATTATAGTTCTTATAGTTATTGTTAAAAATACACGAAGTGGAGTGAAATGCAAAATTATAAACAAAATAAAAACTAGTAATTTCGTTTTTTAATTTGTGAAAAAATGCCAAAAAAAGTCCTTTAGCTTATTTATAATATATTTTTATGGAAATGTTGATGAGTTTCGTAAATATAGCACAATATGCAAAAGGAAAATGCTTCTATATGTAGTATTTCTATTTCTCGTACTTTTTAAAATATATATTAGAAAAAAATATATACATATACTTTAAAACACTTTACTGTTTTTTAAATAATCTAAAAATCATTTCCTAATAACACCTTTTTTGAATAAAAAATAAGTTTCCGTTTAACACCCCCCCCCCATACTTGCTGTCATATTTTTGGTATCAAAAAGCTAAAAAAATTTTATATTTATTTTTATCTGAAAAAACTGTACGTAGAAATATGCTATTTAGGGCTTATTTCCAAAAGATAAAGATTCTGATTCGAAAACTATTTAGAATGATAAATATATCCCAAAAGTCTGAGTTTACCAATTACATGAAATAACTTTAAAAAATGGGGAAATATTTTTTGCTTAAATTTATAGTACATTAGTTTTAAATGATTCATCAAAGCGGGGTTTCACTTTTTTGACCTCCTCTCCGCGTCAAAGCTTTATTCAGACGAATAAAAAAATTAATAATGAATCTTTCTAATTAAATTATTCATTTTCTTGTGTTTATTTCTATTATAGGTAGATATGGAATTTACTTTCTATTATATATGAATTTTTTGATCCGCAGTTGAAGAGTACTTTCAACTTTCAGCTGAGTTAAAAACTATAAAAATTTTACTGGATTTATTTAACTTATTTCTTAAGAGCTTTATCAAAAAATTAATATAGGAATTTTAATATCGCACAGTTTTGAAAAGCACCCATACTATTTCCTATTATTTTAATTATTTTTTACAAGTATATGTATAAATGCTCAAGTTTAATCATTTATACTATTAAACTTTATTTAAAAAAACGATGTACTTTGTCAATAAAAATTTTGAAATTTTTTTATAGTCTACTAAATTTACGGTGGAGGTAATAGTCTAGCTTTTATATGGAGAATTCTTTACTAGGAGATCACGTTTAGGCATTTATAATTACAGCGCGAGTAATTTCTTATTGATTTATAACCCAATGAATAATATCATCGATTATATTTAGCAAATTTACTTGCAAATTGTAATGAATAAAAAGGGGTGAAAGAATAAAGTGCCTTTCCAATACAGCCAACGATAATAGTAGCTTTAAATTATTTTTTCAATAATATTAAGTTTCAACTTAGTACCATCTTCGTTCAGGATTACTCAAATGATAAATACAAGTATATAATTTATATACCTTGGAATATACATATTTATCGCTGAAGAGAAGATTATTTAGTTTATTCTTTGTGAAGAGAGCACTTTTAGGCATAAAGATTTACGGTACATAAAGTCGCATAAAAAGTTAATAGCCAGCAAAAAAGGGCAGAACTATTTTTTATAGTAAATACTAATTTCAATATCAATTAACCCTTTCACGGGCTATAGACTATTTTTAAAAACCAAATTTAGCAAATTAGGTTCAATAAAGAAAACATAATTCGAGAAATTAATAATAATTAGTTTATTTTAAAATAGCTGCAAATAATAAAATTAATATTAAAATCAAGCGAATCAATAAATTCTTTTGATTTAAGAGTGTTGGATGGAAAAGTGTTTTATAAAAATCAAAATACCTTTCGAATTCAGTCAATTAAAATCTTTTTTTTATTCAGTCCAATAACTTACTATCTGCAACAAAGCGCTTTCTTACTTCAGAATCTCACTAATTCTCTTTGAAATAAGTATCCGCTTCTGAGAATGTACCCTTTTTTTCCAGTACACATAAATAGCAATTTATCTATAATAAAAATTATTTACCAAGTCCATTGATTTAATATGTTGCATTATTGGTTAGTTATCACACATTTTCTATTTGTAATTTTTTTGCATTTTGGAATAAATATCCAAGAACAATGCAACGATGAAAATTTTAACCAGTAGTAACTATTAAATTATTTTTGTGGGGAACTGAATGAAAATAGTGACAATGTAGATCCTCAACGAACTAAGCACTTTGTTACACTTACACATTATTGAAGCGAATATTATATCAGTACTATTATTTTTTTTTTGACTGAAATCTTGAGTAATTTTTATCTTCATAATAATTTTCGTTTTGCAAGTGATATTTGCTTATAAAAATTATAGGGTAAAAATTGTATATACAATTTCATATAAATTAATTGTTTTTTACTGTAAGTACCCTCTTCATAAAAAATCACCCATGTAATATACCCAATTTTATTTTATCCTGCAAATTATTTGCGGCTGAAAACTTAATTATCCTTAATCTAACAACCAAGCTAAGAGATATACTAAAATAATCTTTAAAATTTATAATTTAAAATTATTATTCATAATTTACTTATTTTAGGATTATAGTTATATTAAAAATACATTCAAATTAATGTTTTTATTAATTAAGAGTATGTTGCCCTACTAATCATTTAAAAGATGTTTTTTGAAAGGAAAAAAAAAGAGAAAATTATATCCCATGAGTTCAAAGCTAAGTTTTTTTAATCTGAAAAGTCCTGGTTTTCATTATTTTTGTTTTTTTTTATATAAACTTTTAATCAAATCAGTGAGCCTTAGATTTATTAAATTTTTTAAATCAAAAGCAGTTCTTTCTTTGAGGAGAGATTTCAAATCAAAAAATATCTACGCCGTAGACTCTTAGGATATATTTTAGCCCTTTCACGGGAGGAAGACTGATTTTAATCTTTCAAATCTATCAAACTAGATTCATTAAAAATAAAATAATATCGAGGTTCAAGCATTTATTGGTATATGATATTATAGCAACAGATAACAAACTAGTTTTTAAACTATCATTGAATCACTAAATTGATTAATTTAAAGATTTTTAGACGGGAAATAGTTGATAAAAAATCACTTTTAAGAGTAAAGAATCGCAGTACATTAGATCATATTAAATTATTACCCAATAAAAGTTTTTTTTTTTTTGCAAATAAAAAGTTTAAATTTAAATGAATAAAAAAAACGTTCTACTTTCCAAACCAAAAAATAATATTATTACCCCAATAATAATAAGTTACAGCAAAATGCTTATTTGGCTAAAAATAACCCATTTAGGCTTATACTGTGTGGAGATATGAGAGATTTTTTGGATTAAAAAAGGTTTTAAATTGTGCTATTAATAAACTCAATCATATTTGGAGACTATTTAACAAGCTCGAACTGGAGAAGCGTCTATTTTTGCTATAAAGTAAGTTATATTTGAGAAACTTGTGTGTATTCATACTTATTAAAACTTGCTATCTATTCTCAAAATTCTTATTTTCGAAATTAATACATACATATTAAATTCCTTTTTTGTTGAAAAAAAGGCCTAAATTTTTTATGATTTTTTATCATATCAAATTGATATCTAAATAAATCAATTTTTAAGCTTACATTTTTAAATTGAAATTTGTATTTATTTACATATATATGCTTTATAACAAAAATAAATTAATTAGTTTACTCCAAAAGTATTTATTCGAATACAAAATTAAATCGCTGTATCATACTATAATCATTTTTTTATACTATATAAAAATATAGTTTTAATTTAGTTGATGTTTTAGAAGTAAACTTGTTTAAATACTCTTTAAAGTCCATGCTTAAAATATTTAAATAATAAAATTAGTTAAAAATAGGTATATGAGCGATTCTTTATGAAGAGTTCATTTTATAGTGTGAATTGTTACGGTGTAAATGATTTCATTTTAATTATCATCCAATAAATAAATTCGGCACTTATTTCTAGAAAGTAAAAATTCTTAATTAAATGAATAAGTAGAAAGACTGAATTACTTTTTCAATTCCATTAATAATATTTAAAATATCTGAATATCCAAGCTAATAAAATTATATTGCAAAAAAGTACTCTTTTCGTTCATAATCTTTTATATATAGAATTATTAAGGATAAAGTATCTATTTTTCTCATTTCACTTTTCAAGTAAGAATTAATCCAATGTATTGATTATACTTTATTCGTTTTAAAGATTTTTGGATCCTATTAAAGATAATAAATAACTAGAATTACATTTGTTTAATACATATAATTTTTGAGCAATTTAAATAAAAAAGCATATTAACCTAAATCTAAATATGCTCTAATTAATATATTTTGTATTATAAAGATTATTTTTTTGATAACTACAAATATAGAACAGTGATAATCCTAATATTATGATTATTACCGTAAAACATTTTCATTATTTTAATTATACAATAAACGTTTTAAAAGTAGCTTATTTTATATTCAGTATTTTTTTTATATTAATGTACTTTGATTTAATGACTAGAATATGATTTTAAAATTTATTTATAAATTAAACTTTTTGTACTATGTTTTAAACTAAAAACTTAATGTGAAAAAAATATATTTACACAGTAAACATACTATACTTTTAATTTCACAATTATAGAATAAAAATCCTTATAGTATATTTTTCTAATGCTTATCTGATATCAAAGTAAATAATTAATAAATAATAATAATCTATAAAATCATAATGTTAGAACTTCAAATTAAGATTATTTAGCCTTATTGTCTATCACTTTATAAAAAAGCCCTTGCGTATATAAATTATTTTTGACGTCTATTTATAAGGAAATTAATCTGTTAAAGACTTTCGAAAAAAAAATATATGCTCTGCTAATCTATAATAGCTTCAAATCTAAGAAAATTCAAAAATATTCATACTGAATATATTAGAACTCACTTGTAAATTATTTTGATATTTACCAAAAAAATTGATGGCTTTAATTAAAAATAAAGATTGGTTATATATTAAAAAATATTTTCATATTTATGTTAGGTAAAGGTATTTTTTCTAATATATAAACCATCCGATGATATTTTCTATTAAGATTTGAAGACGAAAATAATGCTGCGAAGTGGGGAAAACTTATTTGAAAAGTTCCGCTCCTCGAAATAATTTCCGATTTTTAAGATTTGTTGTTGTGCTGATAAATTAAGATTCGAGTAAAGTGCATGTTTTACAAACTTTAAGTATTATATCTGTTAATTTTAATTTTCTTTTCGCTTATATTTATATTCTCTATAATATGAATAAATTATTAAAAATTATGGAAATCACAACTTTTTTCTTATACTTTGAATTTAAAAAAAATTCAGGGTAACTATACTCTGATTATATCAGCTAATTTAATCAATATATCCATTTATTCATTTTTATCGAATCTGGTTTAATCTGGTATTTTAAATACTAACGATTATTTAAAACCTGGATTTTAAAGTAAAAATAAATCTAATTTAGTTTCATATAGGTTCTTTGAGTTTATTTTAATATTATAATTTTAAAATTGTTTAAATTAAACTTCACATTTAAATTGGTGTACTTTCCTCAAAATTTTTAATTACCTATTGTTTTAAATTCCTGTTTTTATTTATCTTTTTTTAAAAAAAACTTTTTTTTCAGCGTTTATTCATAATAATCTAATATTAAACAAAAAAAAAGCTAGTAAAACATATTTTAAAAATGCTGGAAAATGTTGGAAATATTTAAAAATTTAAACCAACTCTCTTTCGCCGTTATAGCAGCTTCTTATTCACTTGATATTTTTTTTCTGGGAGTGATTATAGTTAATTACTTTTATGGTTCAAATTTATATATTTCGTAGATGCAGAATTATTTGCATAATTAAGCTAAGCTTCGCTTAATAAAATCTTTTTTTAATTTTAAATAAATTATTTTATAACTATTCTTAACCTATTAAAAATATTCAATTTAATAAAAGTATGTTTTTTACAACTAAACTTGAATAAATCTTATATCTAATAGACCAATTGTTACATTTTTTGATATTTACTTGTATGATAGTTTATTTAAAACAATTTTATTTATTTCAATTAACATAATTCTACTAGTTATTTCTGTTTTTATTTATGACTAATTATTGAAAAAGCCCTTTTTTTGTCTATAAATATATTTCAAGCCTATAAATTTTAGTAAAAATTTAGGTTTTTATTTAAGTAAAATATGTTAATTTTCAAATACAATTCCTATTAACAATTTAATGACAGAGAACATTTAATTCAAATCGTATCAATGTAAATATTTATTAACTGTCAAAATCATTAAATTCCATTTCGATTGGTATATATTTTAATTTTTTTTTTCGCTATTTATTATTTATAATTAGAATTTAATTAAACTTATTTATATATATTTAGAATAGAATTACTGTAACCTTTTAAGAATTATACTAAGATTTTTAAAATTATTAAAATGATATATTTTTCTACAGTGAAAATTTTTACTTTGAATTTAGTACATTATTGAGCTCTAAATAATTAATTAAAAATAATATAGTTTTTTTTTATCAATATTTAATTTTTCAATAATTTTTAGAATATTTAAACAAAGATATTACGAATATCAAAAGATAAATTAAATTCATCATAATTTCCTATAAATTTAACGCAACTGTCGAGAAAAAGATCCTTTTCCAATTATTCTATGAGTTCCGTAATAAAAAATCAAAATAATGCACAGCGGACAGTCATTTACAGTCATTTTTTTTGAAAAAAAATCAAATAGACATATTTTTTCATATTCTTACAAAAAAATTTTTATTAGTTTAGTTTTATTTAATTTTATACTAATTTTACACCAAATAAAAATAAAACAATTATATAAAAGTACAAAATTAATTTAATAATTTAAAAAAGCCTATTTTACTAGCAGCAATAAAAAACGCATATATTTATACCTTATTTCTCCATTTTAATAATTTTTTAATACAGTATAAAGTGACTAATCATATTCAAAAATTTCTAATTTACGCTGAATTTATGGCCGCGTATGAAAGAAACTCCTCAAATGATATCTCAATAACTTTTCTGCGCCAATAGTTCTTATATTAAAATTCATGTATAAAAGCTAAACCTTCCATATATTTACTATTTATATAACTGTGATGACTAACAGGAAAATATTATATATCTAGGAAAAAATAGAATCGAAAAAAATGTAAATAAATTTTTACTCCATAAAGTTTATTTTAACTTAATATTTTTATTATTTTATGATGTTTTTGAATCCCATAAGCGTTTAATAATTTAACCAAAGTGTCTATTATAATAATAATCATCTGGTTATATTAAATTCGAACTAAAAAAATATTTTTTCATTAATATTATATACATGCTACTTAAATATTAACAATAATTTTTAACTTTCAATTATGTGTTTTAATCGCTTAATTCTAACTTTTTATCAAATTATTGAAAAAAAGTAAATAAAATACTTTTATTATTTCGAATTTTTTAAGGAAAACTCAAAAATAAATTTATTCTATTCAATAAAACTTTGATAATAAATATCTAGTTCAATTTTTAGAATTTACTACTTTTTGTTGAATAATATTATGATATTTTCGCAGATATATTACAATTTATATTTAGATAAATTATTAATCTTTATCACACAAAAATTCAATAAATTCTTATTGAATTTTTTATTTTATTCATAAAATATACACAAGTTATATGTAAATAATATTTCTTTATATTAGAAAAAATTAATCTAAATATAAATGATTTTAATCAACACTACCAGTGATATTAATCGGTTATTAATATAAAAAAATAATATATAACTTTAAAAAAGTATAGTATTAATTCGGAGTCTCGAATATAGTATCATAAAATAATTAATACAATTTAAATAATATTTTATATTATCTACTTGATATTTTTTTTTCTATCAATATTATTAATAATTATTTATGGGGATATCAACAATGAAGAAAATATCTAAAATTAGTGCTAATTGAATTTATTTAAATAAATTTTAATTTTGATATCTTTTTGAAATTAAATTCATATTTCTTTATATATTTATATAATATATACGTTTCAATTTTATCTTTATTGAGTTATATCATCTTATCAGATTTTTATCGATTAATTACTTACTAAAAGTATTATTATTGATAAATAAACTCCATATTTTAGCAGTTTAAAGATTATTATACCATCATCAATAGTTTTTATTTAATTAAAATTTTAAAATTTTGATATAAAAAATATTTTAGCTATTTGAGTTAATTTATCAGAAAATTAACGAACGTTTGCACCAATTTTAAATTAATCTTACATCACAAAATTTTATTTTATAAGTTGAAAATTTTAAATATTAATAAATTTAAAATGTATTATTGTATGAAACGTATCATTTATTTAAAATAAACATAAATTTTATAATTTTACGTGGTAAAATTATCAATAAAATAAGAATATACTATATAAAACTTTGCTTTATATATTTCAGCTCTTAGATATTATCACATATACATATTTTAATATGATAAATAGTAAAAATCATATCTAACAACTATCTATAATTTTTAATATTTATATTATATTACAGCGAAATTAGATTCATCCAGTTGAAATTTTAACAAACTCAATTTTTCTCAATTAACTATCTTCTAAATAGTTTTATGATTATAGCTACATATTATTATATAATATGACGGTTATTTGAGAATACTTTACTTAAATTAGCGCAAAATATTGAATAAATTATTTTTAGAGCTTATTTTTATTTTATTTATCGAATTTTATGCGAATGATTGTGTTTTTTTTAAAATATAAAACCGTTTTTAATTCAGGTATATATATAACATTCTGATAAAATAAATATTATAATTATATAAAAATATATTAAAAAAGTAATAGAGTTACCAAATATATATCTAGAAAACGTTTATTAATTTTATAAAATAAAAAAATTTTTTTATTCATATGATTTATTAAGTGGATTAGTTTTTATATATTATTTAATAACTTATTATTTTTTGTATAACATAGATTCATTAATATTTTTATACTATAGAAATATTGATTCGTATAATTCTATTCATCTTGAGTTTTATTATTTCCTGTTAATTTTTATACAATAATCAAAAAGCGAGCGTTATTCAAGAAATTATTTATGGAAAAGTTAGCTCAAGCTTAAATAACATTTTAAAATAAAAATTATTGTTATGATAAAATCTAATTTTTATAATATAGAAATAAAATTAATCAAAAAATTTTAAGTTTTGATTGATTTTTTCTTTTGCAACTTTTAATTAATGTAATAATTTTTGATTTAAAATTATTTTTTATGTTATTTTGACTTGAAAATAATAATATGTGCGAGATAATTAGTATGTGCGGTTTAGATTTTTATACATTATTTATATACTATGAATAATAATATTAAATTATTATAACCAGATAATTTATACTATAAAAATTTCTAATGTATTAGATATTAGTTGTAGGGCTGATGAACAAGATAATTTTTTTTGAAATATTTCTCCTCTAAAAATTCTCCCTAATAAATACTATTATATATGTGTGACTTGCTCAATTATAGAAATATTCTATAATATTTATTATCAAATAGTTTTGTCATTTATTATTGATTATAATTTTATTTAAAATTTAATAAATATTTTGAATAAAAATATGATTAGATTTTATTAAAGTAATAAAATATTTTCTTTAAATATAATACTATGTACTTTTATAAATTAGAATAAGCCCTATTTTAATAGCGTCAAATTGTGTTTTCCTATTTACTTCTGGGAAATAATTTAAAAGTTATTGGTATTTTTTTTATAATTTATCATAATAATTACGAGGGTATAAATAAATTTACTTGTATTTAAATTAATAAAAAGGGTTACAAATTTTATATAATTTTGAATTTTTATATTATTAATCGAAAAATTTCTTATTTTTGCACTTTTTTACAAAAAAATAAACTATTAAAAAAGCCACAGACTTGAGCATATAAAATTTTAGCTATGTATTAATTTAAATTACTATTCATAAAGTATAAGTATCTATATGCATGTTTATTTTTTAATTTTAAACCATATAAATTATATTGAAATAATTTTATGAATAAGTTTTTAAAAACTTTTTAGATTGAACTATATAGAAAAATTTATATTGGATAATATTTTAGATAAATTAATCCTGAAATAAAATTAGGGGGTTGGTTTGAAGCTTGGCTTTTCAAATATATCTTTACGCCTGTAAATTTTAAAATACTTATAAATATATTGATAGAGTAGAAAGATTGAGATATTAAATTTACTCGAATAAATTATGCCTAAAATGATATAAAAATCAATTTCTTTAAACTTTATAAACTTAAAGAATATATGCTAATTAAATAACACTATTAAATTTAAAATAAGTAATTAGAATTATTAAATTAAAATAAAAATTTTTACTAAATTTTGAAAAACAGACGATCTTAGGCTTAATTTAATTATATTTTAAAATTTTAGTACGGATATTGAAATTTACATAAGTGCACTAATAAATTAAAAATGATTATAATTATGATAATTTAACATAACATAAGTTGTAATATTTTTTTAAAACTCTAGGTTACTATTAATTAATTAAAATATCAAAAAATAAATATAAAAAACTAAAATTCAAATATTTTTAATAAACTCAAAATATAAATTATCATTGACATATATTAGGTTATCTTAAATAAAGACTAATTAGGCGATAAAAAACCATTTTAAACATTCGCGAAAATTCGACCATTATTTTTTTATAAGAAAAAAATTCGTTTATTATGAAAGTTTTATTTTTTATCTATTATATTGGAATAAAGTAAAATGATTTT
Source organism: Smittium culicis (assembly GCA_001970855.1). Classification (NCBI taxonomy): domain Eukaryota; kingdom Fungi; phylum Kickxellomycota; class Harpellomycetes; order Harpellales; family Legeriomycetaceae; genus Smittium; species Smittium culicis. The sequence continues at coordinate 16,415 of LSSN01000283.1, forward strand.
AAATTAAATGATAATGATAAATGATAAATGATAAATGATAAATGATAAATGATAAATGATAAATGATAAATGATAAATGATAAATGATAATGATAAATGATAAATGATAAATGATTTATTGTATTTTAATTTAGTTATAGTTTTAGGTAGTTTTTCTTGTTATTGAGGCATTTGATACAAAAATTTTATAAATTATTTTTATTTAACGATGCTTGTGATATAATAGTATAAAATTTTATACTTTTTATATTAAAGAGATATTAAAATTTTTATTATAATCGTAAAAAAAAACTTTCCATACAAGTTAGTGTCTTTATTAATGACATCTTGATTATATGTGTTTTGAAATTAATATGAAATATAAAATTTATTCTATAAATATCAAAAAATAAAAATATATTTACTAGTAAAAGAGCAATAAAAACTTTTTTTGAGGCTATATAGATGAAATTTATAAATTTGAACGGTAGATTCAATAAAAATAGATAAAAATTTTTTGTATAGAAAATTAACTCGTAATTAGATTATTTAATATCATGATTGTTACAAAAATTATCCTTGATTTTAATAATAAATACATTAAATCAACGTGATATAGCTATAAAAATATATTATGTTATATGAAATTATTTTTATAATATATATGTACAAATTTATATTAAAAATAATTTAACACAGCTAAATAGTGTATATTGAAACTCTTTAAAAAATTTCGATTATATAAAAATACATTTTAAAGATATTTTTTTGTATTTTATGATCAATTTATCATAATCTATGGTAAAATTTCAAATATTACTCAAAATTAAAAAAATTTATAAATTTATTATTTTTTTTGAATCGAATATACTAATAAAAATTAATTATTAAATTATTAATAATAAGACTTTGATAGAACATTGAATTAATAGCATTAATTTAATAAAGAACAAAGATTTCATTAAAGAGTATGACTTTTAAGGTGAAATATAAACTCAAGTTTTACTAATTATTTATAGGGGTTTCTAATAGCTTATTACAAATGGTTGAAATAAAATCTAATTGAATTTTTTATTGGTTAAATAATTGATCAAACTATTAATTACTTTTACATTACTATCTGATAACTATTATTATTTTGCCATAATTAAGAAATTTGCAAATTATTATAGAATTTTTTGAAATTTGAAATAATTACAATTTAATTCAAGATGAGCAGGTGTTTTCACGAGTTTAAATTCGTTTATAAACGCTATAAATAGAGGATTAAAGATTAATAAACTATTGAATTTTACTAAAATTTTATCGCAATTTATTTAATAATAAATTACATTTTGAAGGATACTGATATTTAAAAAAAATTGATAAAAAATCAGAGTATGTATATAATTTTATTATTAGATGATTATGAATTTACAGAATGAATTTCCGTTGGGAAATAATTAATTTTTAGAAAAAAATTAATATTAAAAGTCCTATCCCAAATTTAAAAACTATTATGGCAATATATAAGTAATATGATTTTAAGTTGGAAAGAATTAAATTTTAATTTGAATGTGAATGTGAATTTGTATGTATATGTATAATATTTTCTCCACATTATTCTTATTATATTAAGCTATTTGAAACATCAATATTATAATTATGATGCATCAATAAAAATTTTTACAACTACATCAGTTTATAACATAGATTTAAACAAATTTTTATTCTATAAATTAATATTTTAAAAAATGAATAGAAAAACATTTCAAAGATTGGGTGTTTTTACAATATAAATTTGCTATTAACCAGATTTAGTTTAGAATTTAGAATTTACTATTAAATGATATCGATAAGATATATATAGATGTTAAATTTTTCAAATTAAGATTATAAGATTATAAGATCATAAGATCATAATTGTAATAAAAATAGGTTCTCTTCACATAATAATCTCACATATACATTATTAAAAAATAATAATCCCTATTTTACTATTTTTAATAAAAAATCAATTAATAAAATCATTTTCAATCATAATAAACAGTTTTATTTAAGATATAATAAATATATATTTTTAACTGGTTGAATAATTTTTAAAATAGTTTAAATAATAATTAAGACATTTGAATAAAGCCTAATAATTAATTTGTTTGAATATATCATCTAACGATAAACATATTCAGAATATTTTTATTAATTTAAATAAAATTTTTACTATAATTTAATATCAGATATATTTTAATTGTTTAGTCATAGATAATTTTAGATCAAATTTCTACATCTTTTAATCATATTAATTAAATTTTTTTAGACAGTTCATTTATAAATATATCTATTAAAGTTTTTTTTGGTAACTATAGTTTTATTCGTATTGATTAATTTATTTTTAAAATTAACTCAAATATAAAATAATTAAATATTAAGAATAATTGATTTTTATTTTTAATCTATGCAGTATAAATAGATAACCTAAAATTTAATATTCTATGATATAAAACTCTAAATAGTATATTAAAAATGATATTAAAATAGTGAATATCAAGAATTTACTATTTCTCTATCTGGTAAAAGCTTTAGATAATATACATATGCTGTATAATGAAAATTATATTTATCAAAAATGCTGAATCTAGAATCCAAAATAATATCAAATATGATAAAAAAAATTGAATTAACATTTAAAAAAATAAAGCAAAAATTAGGATTATGAAAAAAAAAAAAAAGTTGAACAATTAAAGACAATGAATCAAAAAAATCAGGATCGACCAAAAAAATTATAAGCCTCTCTTAGTGAATATTTAATAACTTTTCTTTTCGTGGTAGATATTACTAGATTAATAAGTGCTGCGATTATTGCTCATATTAAAATTTACTTTTATTTTTTGAAACTCACTACTTTGAAAAAAATTTTAGCATCATTTTAATCTTAATTTATTATTATTCTTTAAACCAAAATTGATACCTAAAAAATTAAATAAAAAGCGCTATAATTTATTTTGATAAAATTGATAATAATGTTTTTTTTCCACATAGCTTAGCAGTTATCCTCAGCTCATTTTTTCTTATTTTAAAATCTTCAGTGGCAAATAAAGATAGCAGTAGGTATTCAAGGCCACAGACAAATATTTTTAAAACTAAAAAAAAATAAAAGCGATAAAAATCTTTAAATTTCTGGGAAATTGGTGGGTTTTATTTTTCAATATAAAAATGGCCCTTGTGAATTTTTTTGGTGTATTTTATTGTAAAATTGAGATTTGCGAGTAGATTTAAAGGAGCTCTATGCACTAGACAAATTTTCATAAGCTGTATATTCACCTTAAAATATTAATGTATTATCCTGAAAAATTGCGATTAAATAGTTAATTAACATTATATTTTCAAAATATTATCGTTTAAATAGCATTTTTAAAAGTTATAGTTAATTATTAATATAAAACGGAATACACATTGGTTATAAGTAATATTTTAGCTTTGTGCATTTTTCTATAAATTTCTGTGGCAAATATAGATATTGTTTAATAAAATCATACTGTGTCAAATGAAAATTTACTTGGTATTTGTATTACTAGCACAGAAATTTAATAAGCGAGTGTTGATTTATTCAGTGAATTAAGTAGCACAAAGGCTGTAAAACTGATATTGAATTTATAGCCATGCTAATTAAAAAATTCAAATTGAAATTCCATAAATTAATTTTTCAGAAATATTTAACCCTTTCCCGTCGAACACCAATATAATAAATTTTATTTTATGAATCGTTTATGATTTAAAAGATAGTTTAATATTTACTATCATTTTACTATACACGAATACACATCTGAATATCGATATTATGGTACTTTATTAAGACACAGTTGGCTATATTTGGTAGACCAAAAACAGTCAAATTTCCCGTGAAAGGGTTAAAAAATATTGGGGGTGATGCAGATGCAACTTGAACTCTTTCGCGCCAAACGCTCAAAAAAAACGTATTTAATGATTCGTCTATGATTTAAAATCAAATTAATTATTTGCTACTATTCTTCAACAAACCAATAATCTTATGAGACTCGAATTAAATCAATTTTATTGAACTCAGTTGGTTATATTTTGTAAATCAAAAAAAGTCTACCGCCCTTGTTAGGGTTAAGAGATAAATGAACTATATATATATTTTTAATTTCTAAATTATTACTGTTAGTATTTTTAAAAGGTATATGGATAGGGTAATACCCATTAATTTACTATTCATCAGGTTTATGAAAGAAAATTATTTTTCTCTCGCTGAATTTTGCAGACTCAACCAGTGATTTTTTATAGCTGGAATTGAGATGAGCAATTTAAGCTATGCAAAACCTATGAATAGCTATCAATAAAAGAATAAAAGTATAAAATTATACTAAAAATAAATTTCTTTTGTACTTTATTCAGAATACTTAATTTATCCTTCCACATCTTAAAATATTAATCGACGACTTGCACTAGTAAAAAAAAAAATTAATAAAAAGAATATTACGCATTTTACCCTTAAAGAAAAAAACGTCCTTTTTTTCAGTTCTTATTTCATTACAAACCGAATTTAATAATATAAAAGGTATCAGTTGGATTTATTTATTATTTTAGCTGATCTCAAGAATTATAGAAAGGCGAATAAGGTCGTATAGGTGTGCGAGGGGGGGGGGAGGTAATAAATCTGTTTGTTGAATTGTGCCACCTTGAATGGGTATTTTCTTTTTTTTATACTTTTTAAAGGATATTAAAGATTTTATAAGCTAGTGGAGAAATGATTTTTCAAGTGCAATGTATAAATTGGAAATTTCATATTAATTAGTGTGCTAATGCATAGAAACTTATTATTGTATCGATTAAATTATATTGCAATTTAAAAAAAATCAGGAAATTTGTTAATATCTATATGAATAATTGGTGTGCTAAATACTATGAAAAGATAGCTAATGTATGAGAATATGTTGTAAAGTTGAAATAATAGGTGTCAAAATGTAAATAATTGCTACGAATTTTTTTATTAATTTAGAAAATTACTTAGTTTACTTTTTATTAAAAAAAAAAGTAAAGAAAAGACTTATGGGTAATCCTGGATACAAGAGTTTGGAATGTATCCAATTTTGTTGGGTTCTAGCTGAGTTGGGTCAACTAGACAAACTTTAGTGTATCCGGAAGATGGGCTTGAGTAGTTGATTTTTTGGTTATTGCTATCAAAATTAAAACTGGAATCGCTGTCAGAAGAGTCGTCATCACCGTCGCTTGGTAAAATTCGAACTGTTTGAGTAGGATTCACAGTTATTTCTTCAACTGATCGAGCATCGTAAGCAGTAGAAATCTTCCTATATATGGCAGCAAACTTGGTCCATGAAGGGGACTTCATGTTACCTATTTTAGAGACGTATATTTTTGGGATCCAGCCTTTAATTCCGGATTTGACCCATCCGTCATACATTCTACTATAAGACTCTGGATCAGCTAGTTCTACCAATTTGAGTTTTTCGCCATAAATCCAGTTAGAGTCGAATTTTCCGCTAATCGGAGAATTAGAGTCTGTTGAAGGAGTAGGAAGAATAATAATTAAATCCTTGTATTCGAGGTGTAGGCCTGAATCCTCAGTGGGATTGTAATCGAAAACGGCTTGGTAGAACATCGGTTCTATTTCATCAGTACTATTCGAGTCAGTTTTAGCATTGCTTAAAAAAATGCTATCAAAGCTATCAGTATTAGCTTGTGGTGATTTTGCACTAAATGGCGATTGTGTATTGAATGGGGATTGGTTGTTAAATGGCGAACTTATTGGTTGGTTTTTAGTGACTGTGGTCTTGGGTTCAGAGTTGAAAAAATCAGCAGATGAGTCGGAAGAGATACTGTTGTCATCATTGGCTAAAAACTCAATACTGCTTTCCAGGTTTTTTTTAGATTCTTGGGGAGAACCAAATAACTTCGAAAACAAAGTGGCAGCAGTGTTATGGAATTGCTCGTTGCTAGGGCCATTTCTAGTGTCTGAAGCTGTGTTTGGATTGAGATCAGTTTGGGCATTGGAAGATGAAGGGAGTGGTGAGCCATTTTCGTCATGAGAAAAAAATGGATTTGCTGACGCAGGAGTATTTGAGGATTCAGTAATTTTTACGTTAGATTTAAGCATATCATTAGCGTCTGTAGAAGTATGTGAAATTGGCGTGTTTTGTTGAGGTTTGTGGTGCTCAGCTTGGCTGGGATCGAAATTTCCATTACTGGATTGCGTAAATGGAGATGCGCTAGCTTCAGAGTTGGGTAAGTTTGATTTTTCATTTATAGTTGAATTTTCGAAGGTGTTGGTGTAAGTGGATGAGGTTTGGGCGGGTGATGGGCCTTCGAAGTATAGACCCAAAGCTTTTTGACGTTCTATTAGTCTCTGTTGGGCCAATTTTTTAAGTTTTGCAGCGCGGTCTTCAGAGCTTAAGTCCAGGGTTCTATTTGATTTAAAGCTAGAGTCAGAGGCAGGGCTGAAGGCTTTGTTTTTTGAGTTTATATCATATGATTTCATAACAGAGTTGAGAGTTGTAACAGGAGTAGATACACGGTCAAAATCAGCTGATGTAGCGACGAAAGGACTAGAATTTCTAATAGTTTCATTAACGTTAGGACTATTGTTTTCAATTGGTTTGGAGGTCAATGAATCAAGAATAGAGCTTGGGATCAAATCATTAGATGAAATATGAGACTTTTGGAGACTTTTGAGTTCCAGAATAAGGTCAGAGACCTTAGAATTGAAGATACCAGAACCATTTTGAAATTTTTCAAAGAAAGTAAAGTCAAATAAGTAGCTGAGGTCATTAATGGAGAAAAGGCTTTCGAAACCTTTTTGGTGGAAATGGGAATCAATTTCAGTAATGAAATGGTTATAAGATTGAGTGTTTAGTTTAATTTGGTTGCTGATATCATCTGGGTTAGGGGTAGATGGGCTAGATGCTGATGGAGAGTCATCAAAATTATAAGTTAAACCAGTGAGGGCTTTCATTCTTTCGGCGATAAGGGAAGCAGCCTTAGAGCTTTTATCAGAGGCATTAGGGGAAGATAATTTTTTAGCAGATTCAAACTTTTGAGTTTGAAGAGATAGGTAGCTTTTAGATTTATTAGAGTAGTCTTCAAAGAGTCTTTGTAGTTCAGAGTAAAGGAGAAATGCTTTTGTAACTAATTGCTGACGTTTAATAATTAGATTTTCTAGAGGAGAATCAGAAATTTTCTGAGTTTGATTGAAGTCAGAGAAGGCGAAATGGTCCAGGTCTATAGTGTTGCCTGAAACTGATTTAATTTTATCAATCAATTGATTTTCTGAAAGGTTATGGAAAGAAGTGGTATTTTTGGAAGATAATTTAGATTGTTTAAGGGATTCTAGTTCATATTCTTTTTTAGACAAATAAGCTTGTAAATCAGAAATTTTTGATGAATCCAAGATAGAATCTGAGGAAGTATTTTGGCTATTTAAATGGCGCCTTGAGCTTCTTAGTACATGTGTGTCATCGCTATATTTATTAGTTTTAAGGGATGTAGATGAATCATTTTGAGAGGAAGTAAGTTTTTGAGATGTTGAAGAAAAAGTCTGGGCTAGTTTTGGCTGTTGAGTAGTAGTAGAGCTGGGTTGGAAAGTTGGGGTGTTGATAAAGTTGGTTAGTTCTTGGGGTAAGGATTGAGGAATGGCGATGTTATCTTTTCTTTTATTTAAAAGATGTAGGGCAACAGAAAATTCGTTTAAATTTAAAGAGCCAGAGCTATTAGAGTCAGAAAGCTGCCAAATTTGAGAAAGTTCATTTACAGGGATGCCAAATTTCAAAAAATAGTCTCTGACAGTTGATCCAGACAGGGAACCGGTGTGAGAGGAGTCAAGGGCGTGGAATTGGTTTTTGTAAGAGGTTTTCTGGGACTCGGAGATTACCCAAGGAGAAGTGGTTGGTTGTGAGGCTTGGGAGAAGGAGGTTTGAGTATGAACGAGTTTTGGGGAAGCTATTATATTATTGGAGTCAGAGTTGATATCAGGGAATCTGGTAGCGAAGTCCAAAGCTAAATCATCGATATCAGTGGCAGAGGGGGCAGAAGAGATGTGGGAGGAAGGATGAATATGAGTAATTTCGGGGGTAAAATGATTAGCTTTAGGGAAAGTTGCTTGAGTGGAGGTAGGGGAGGAAGGGGTAAAGTTAGTATTTTGAGAAAAGTTTGAGGATTGAGAGAATTCAAAGCCGCCGATGAAGTTTGAGTTTATGGGACCCTGTGACAAGGATGAAGGTTTAGCAGATGAAAGTAAGTCTTTTTTGGCAAGTAATTCAGTGAGAATTGATGAAGGTAAACTGTTGGGGATAGGGGAGTTGTTGATAGCGTTTTTAGCTAGATGGAGAGCTAAAATGAATTCTAGAGGTTGTAGGTAACCTTTTTCGCCAATGTCAACTAGAGTCCTAAAAATAGAAAAAGTGAATGGAAAATGAAGTCAAAAGAGGAATAAGCAGGAGGGGAAAAAAATGTATAAGTGGATTAAATAAAGCAAGTGGAAGATATAAAATTATTTGAAGTAAGGAAGCGGGGGGGGGGGGGGAAGGG
>LSSN01000283.1:34901-51266 GCA_001970855.1 Smittium culicis
AAAAAAAAAAAAAAGCGAGCTATGCTAATCGTTGCGTTTTGATTTTGCATTTTCTGCACTGCTGCGTTTCGGACATAAAGCACAGTAGAGGCAAGCAGCAACCTAACCCTATTATTTTTTTTTTTAAATAAGTGTATGTTACGCATGAGTTAAAAAATAAAAAAAGGAGAATGGGAGGGAGGAAAGGAGAGGAGAGGACTAACCGCAAACGGGATTCCGTAGTGGATGGTAGACACGTTGCCATTCGTGATCTTTATTATCGATGCATATTCCGCTTCCATCGGCTCTTACTAGCAGCGGGTTCCTGTAGCCGCTGCTTGTTGATCCTCTGGGGTTGCTCGGTCGATATAATGTATCGTCGCTACCTTTCGCTGCTGGCTCTGCACATTGCAGCTCGATCGGCGTTGCTGAGCCTGAGCTTGATATCTGCTCAGCTTTCAATGCGCCGATCGGCATCGCAGCTCCATCCACGCTGCCGTATGTGGCTATTTCGTTTATTTGGTTCGATTCAATTGCATTCTTGTTATCCATTGTTTTTATTAATATTGCGATACTCAAATTATTATGTGAATAGGTCTATGGTTCTTTTATTTTTTGTGATGAATGATTTATTTTATTTCTCTATATGGTTAAAAATGTTTGCATGATATACCGGTTGCTGTTGTTGTTGTTGTTGTTGTATTTGTCTGTTGTTATTAAGCTTTTGAAATATACGTATACGTTGATTGAGAGCGTTTAATATTTTACTGATAGCTTTTAGAAAAAAGATCGGCGATGATGTTGATTAAAGAAAAAGTGCTGAAACAAAAAAAAAAAATTGAATTTTGTGTATCTATTATTTATACCGTTTACTTTCCGCTTTTTTAAAAAAATGCAAGAGAAAATAACGGTCTGTTACTTAAAGCTACGCATATTTATGAGCTAACTAATTTTATGGCTAATTAATACTACTTTTAAAAAGCACATAACAAATTTCATAAAAATTAAAAATTAAAAAATCACATGAATAAATAAATGTGATTGGCTAAATTATAAAATATATATCCGAAACTTAGTCTGGAACGAATTTTTTTGAGGCTTAAAAAGGTAGCCTCGTAAAATACAATTTAATTTGTATTTCTAGTTTGCTGATAAAATAAAGACGCTGAAGAAAATCTTCTTGTAGATTAAAGTCTATAGATCCCAGCTATTTTTTTTATTTACTAGTAAAAAGAATAACCTGGCTCATAAATATATTGGTATATTAATATTCATATCTACTATTAAATTGGATACGCTTAGGCACCCTATATTATAATCGAATTAGTATACATCCGCACATTAAACACAATATCACAGCTTCGACGTAACATTACACGGCCTTCAGTCAACATTATTTTTTGGTACAGCCATGGTAGAAAAAAATGTCAATTTAGTCGCATTTTGAGCTATTTACTCAGAAAAAAAAAAAAAAGCTTTATAATTTATCAATAGATAGTTATATTCCATACAAGATATTAGTTCAAAGGTCATCTTTGAGCTGTAGTAGGAATATAAACAGTCCAAATGAAAAATACCACTCATTACCTTTTATTTTACCTCTTTAGTTATGGTTTTCTATAAGCGACTTTGCTATACCTACTCGAAACACAAGAAAAATTGATATCTTCGGTTTCTACTATACATACTCTATGAACAGTATAACCTATATGCTTATCGCCATATTAAGCAACAGGATGTGTTAGGAAACCTAAAAAGAAGATTAAACAGCACACACACCTCAATCCAAATCTAAGATCATATACATTCACTTGCCACACATTTAAAATATATAAATAAAAAATATGTGTGCATAGATCGTGGCAACTACACTGTTCGTCATGCCCCTTGATCATATGATATACGTATTTATTCGCATATTTTCCCATCTGTGGCTCTATATAAATCATTTCATACACTAATTGCCAAACTAATCTAGATAGCATCAAAGAGCCTCATTTAGCAGCATCCATTGTAACCAAATATTCCTAGAAATATTTATGTGATAAATACGATGAAGCCCTTCCGAACTCATTGATTTCTCGTGCAAATCGCACAAATTTCTGCAATTTTAATCCATCTCCCTAAGAAAACAGAAAACACTGCGGCCTTATATTTTTAGATAGCTGCTTTAAAATTTTAAATAAATTAGTCTCCATTCATCTCCTTCCCTTTTAACATTAAAACGAAAGAAAAATTGAATATTGAAAATTGAATAAAAAAAGTATGTTTATAACGTGTTACAGAATTTGTTGAAAATATCAATAAACTAAAAAAGCTCTAGTATATATCTATTAGCGATTTGAATATATCGAATTAAAATAATAGTAATAATAATAATAATCAATTTCTATAATGTATGTTTGTATAAACTTGCGTGTCATAGCCGAAATCGTACCCACCGCTTGAAGCGAAGTTTGTGGACGTACTGATGAATAGGGGTAAATACGGATGAGCTATATAATGAACATGAAACAGATTCTCTCGTAAGCTTTGTCTCTCTGCAGCTAATGATACTCTGTTTGACCTGCTGTTAGATATCCCATTCTGGCCAGATTCGCCAGACTCGTCAATACCGCTTAAATCGCTTCTTGATCGGTCTCTATCGGTTGATTGCGCGTTTATATCACTAGCTTCGCCCCCAAAAACAAAGCTGAATTCAGGGGAGTTCTCTTTTGGAGAAACTAAAAATTTTAACTGTCCACTTGAACGGTCATAAAATCGTAAAGCACAATTGCTATTAATTAGTCTATTCCTGACTATAGAATTCCGAACTTTGTGGTTTAGTGTAAATAGACTAAAGTCAAAGTATGGCGATTCTACTTGGATTTGTGGAGCAAATGGCAGTACATTGACGGCCCTTTTCAGAGCTTTTTGAGGCCCCCCAATCCTTTCAATTGACGTAGATGCTCCCTCAGTTGTAAATATATCTGAAAAATATTGGTCATTTCCAACAGTAGACGAAATATTCCCAATATCAGAATTGTAACTAAGTGAAGACATTTTACTATATAGCTCATCGAACTTTTGCGCAAATAATACGCCGAATTTTGTAGAAAGGTTATCATAAACTCCGAGAACTTTTGAAGATTTAAAGTCATAAAACATAAATACAGTAAGAGACGCAGAAGTTGATCCAACTGTTAGTTGTTGTCTGGCGATAACGTGGGGAAGAATTCCAAACTTTAGCAAAAGCAAAGATTCCGATACAAATTGGCTTTTCCATAACAAAAGACTATCGTACTTTGAAATAATTCTGTAAAAAATCTGTAACGAAAGAAGTCTAGGTAGTTTTAATTAAAAAAATAAAACCCAGAGAGGGACATTAATACATTTTATTACAATAAATAATTATATAGCGTTGTTTTTGCGATACAGAAAAAGAGATAGTGAAGAGAAAACTTACGGGTCACTTTGGGAAAGACATTGTTTGTATAAAAACGTATACATTTTTTGTTTGAGCCCAGTTAATATCGGGGTAGAAGAAGAGTTAATATTTTGGTGTGTAGGGAAAATGATGTCATACCGAGAGAAAAAGCTAGTTTCGCTGTTTTGTAAAAAACTTAAAATATTTGGTTCTGGGTTTCCCGAGTCCTGCTAAGTAATACGGAAGTAATAGAAAATTTGAGAAAAAAATATAAAAAAATGATTGAAATATGTTTTGTATTAGAAAATAAAAAAATTACTGCTGAAGCGCGGGAGTTTATTGGAGATAGTTCAAGGTAGTTTTGAAATCTGCTAGCGTAAAGCACTCTTCTTCTTTGAGAAGCTCTTTCTAATGGCTCGTTATTTACAAGGGAGCTTTCATCAGCAGAGATATTTTGGGCAATTATATTTGATCTTCGTCTTTTCCCGAGTAATCTTTTAGCGGAAGAGTTTTTATTTTCGTTTTTTGATAGGCAATTGGATATTAAGAATTCGTCATCAGGGAGGAGATACTGACCAATATCTACTTCTTGTATTAGAGTTCCATTTGGCTAAAGCGAAGAGAATAAAATCTAGTTAGTAATGGATAAAGAAGATAAGAAGAGAAATAGAGTTTAATTTGGTGGGGATGATTACCAATATTTTAAAGATATGCAGTGTTTGGTATTTGATTGATAAAATGCTAAATAAATTTTCATATAGGCTAAATCCGTTATGGTTGTAAAGGTGGATTAAATCGGCTTCAAATGTTTTTTTAAAAGCGATCTATTGATATATGATATTGACAATAATGGGTTAATAATGAAGAAAAAAAATTGGGGGAGTACTTTGGAAGGGAATGCTTACTTTACCGGTTCTAATTTCTATTACAAAAATAACGTAGTTTTCTAGTTGGAAAGAGCCAGGAATAGAGCCGATTGGCTCCCTTGGCAACCCTTCATAGTGGCTGGAGCCTGCTACAATAATCTAGAGTTTAGTGGTAGTAAAAATCGAATTAGAGAAAATAGAAGAGGGATAAACAAGTCCAGTGAAAAGAAGTTGGGTCATGATATAAGAATTCATAGAAATGGAAGGTGAATAGAATTTGTACATACATGATTATTTCCTTTGGCAAACAAGCAAAAGTCTTTACAAATTTTTTGAGATTCTTTAAGGAAATCTGCGTCCCATAATGGGATAAACATATCAGAAAATCTAAGAGTAGAGAATGATGGTTAGACATAAAAAAAGGTAAGCTAATTCTGGGGACAGTTGTAAAGGTAAGAAGCATCAAACCTATTATCTTCGAACCTGCAAGAGGCTTTGGTGAAGGCTTTATTTAATTTAAAAATAGCTAGGCCGCGCAGATTGCTTTTTACTCCGATTAGGTACTAAAGAAATGATGTATGTATATAGGAATAGTAAAGGAATTAAGAAATGTAGGGACAGTAAAGCTTTTGGGAGGGATTAATACCTTTCCGTCGGGAGAGAATCTTCTCCATAGGATGTCGTTAGTCTGGATCTTGAAAGCAGACTGGTTTGGGTAAATGAATTTGTATGCATCGAGATTCTTTCTGTTTCTCGAGTTGGAAAAAGTTAAACTAGATTTTCTGGAGTGTAAATAAGCTTGTAAATTGTTATATTTGTCTTTGTTCATTATTTTTGAGTGTGATATGGCGGCAGTTAAAAATACAGTGGTGAGAGTTAAGTCTTTAAAGAAGAATACATTGAGCTGGAAAGGCTGTTTTTCTCAGAATATTTTGCAATTAATGTCTGTCCGCCTCTCAACTGTCCATATCCGCCGCCAATAAATCCTAGCCAATAATACTCACTCAGAACTTTATACCCATAAAACCAACTCTATTTCTGCTGAACAAATAAGCATAGAGGCTCTATTGGCCACCGCCACTAGCGATTCCGACGCACCCGTCCAATTCGTAGCCAATGGATGTGCGTAAACTTATTGCTGGCGTAACAAATAGCTGCAAATTTTTATTAGGCGCAAAAACAAGATGACGAATGAGTTGGCTTTCCTACCACACTTTGCTTATAAATTAAAAACTATTTCCCTTATATCCCAATTTTCGCCAGTTTATCCCTCACAGTGCATAAAATATATACCTACCACAAAAACCCCTTATATTATAGCAATTGGCAGCTAGAGTGTATGTGTATACTCATTGTTCAATAAACCTAACCATCAGCGCACTCTGAGTCAAGAAAGCGCTAGAATCATACAGCTATATCGCTTGGCTGCACAGCATTACAGCGCTTATTTTGTAAGCTACTGTGAGCATTGATATTCTATGTGGTAGGAATAGTATCTAGATAAGCATATCAGGACACTAAGTGAGCGACGCTTTGTCCTGGCTGATGCTGGCCATATATTAGATATATCTCGAGTTGAAATGTTCTCCACAGCTAATTATACACATTTAAAAAGCATAAAGTGCTTCATCGTGTATTGATCTTTGAATCATGTTCAGCCAATAGCGACGCCGATACTACTCATCGCTGAATTCGGCTTAGCCATTGGCTTGAAAATTTCAGCTGATGTCTAAATGCTGTAAAAAAAGCAGTTTTGGTGTTCCAGCTTAGCCACTAAACGCTCACCAAAGTTAAATCAAATTCTAAGCGATATGTTTATCTGCTCCCAAAGTCAAGTTTTATTTATTTTTTCGCTTGTTAAAATCTTCATCGCCTCATCACTTTGTATACTTCCCATAACATATATATATTAATATTATATATATTGTATACCTATCTCACAATATAATTCTCCATCTATTCTTCAATCATCCCTCCCCCCCCCCAATTATAGATGTACCATCACGATAAAGCCTCACTTTCAAACGAAAATGCCCCCCCTCCCCAGACATCAATCCCCTCTAGAAATCCTCCTCCCCCTCAGAATCCCAGCTTTCATCCGAAACAAACCCCTCTCCCATCATCCCGTCGCAGTAGACTCGCCAGAGAGCTGCTGAGTAATCAAAAAGATGCCCCAAACTCCTCTTTGAAAATTCCCAACATTCCCCCCTCCACAATTATTAGAAATCGTTTTAACCATCTACTAAATGGTACATCCTCAATTAGCCAAAACTCTGCTAAAAGGGTTTGTTTTTTTTTCCCTTTTAAAACCACTCCCTTTTATACCGCTTCAATAATTTATTCAGTATCTCCTAATTATTCTCCTTTTTTTTAATAATCTATTATTTAATCCTTTTTACTGACCAATAATATATATAACAATAGAAAAGATTGATTTTAAATCCTAACGACATCCCTTCTCTTAGCCACGATTTACACACTCCAATAAGGCCCAAAAATGATAATCATTTAGAAACAAACTTTTTTAGCAGCATCTTTGAAAAACGTGCCAATTTGCTAAACGAAAACCCTCTGATCAATCCTGTATTTGACACCCCTCTTAACAGAGGCTTCTCTGATAATGATAACTCGAACTTATCCAATTCCCCAATTGTTCGCAACCGCTCTCCTCCAACTGGGCCCTTTCCTCAAATTAACAATAATCCTCAAACCTATACCCCTTCAAATGAAAACGAGTATGATTGGGACTCGGATAACAAAATCCTAAAAACTCCTTTAAACCTCAGAAGCAAAACAGCTACAAAAGCAATCGATTCTATTGCTCGCCCTGGCTCCGCTATTAGAAAAATGCTCGACGATTCACTAAAAGAGTCCCAAAGAATTTCTGAACTTGAAAAAGCTCGACAACAAGCCAATAAAGCTTCTTATGAAAATAAAAGATTATCTCTAGAACTCAAAAAATCTAAATTAGAACATGATTCCATTGTCGCTGAACTCAGAAATAAACTTGATTCCCGCGATAAAAAAATTGACACCTTAGAAAAAGAAAGAGACTGGCTCTTCAATAAGGAAAAATCTGCTTCCGAATCTTTAAAGCTTGCTGAAGATAACAATTCATCCTCCAAAAAAAACTATGAAAATATTATCTCGCAACTTAAAGATCATATAAATGACGAGAATGAGCTAAGAATTGAGCAAGAACAAAAATTTGAAACCGACAGATCAAACTTCATTAGCCAAGTTAACAACCTCGAGCTCCGCTTAGTTAAAGTCGAAAAATATAAATCTTTAATGGAAAAACAGCTTTGCTCTATAATTTTAAATTCTGACAATAGCCTCGACCCATCTACTGTTTCTTCCTTCGGTTGGCAGAAGATTGTTGAAACAATTCAAGAAGTTATATCTTCAAAAAACCTACAAATCTCTAAACTAAAAATTCACTCCTCTGCTAGTACCCAATTTGACCCCTCGGATGATCAAGTTCTAAAGGATTTACAAGATTTTTATAACTCAGCTAACAACTCCCCCATTATAGCCAAATCTATTTCGTACATACAATACCTCAAAAAGCAAATCGAATTTTTTGAAAGAGAAACCTCCACCACTTTATCTGAATCAAATAAATTGAAAATTGAAAACGACTCCCTCAAAAATTCTCTAATATCTCTTAAACACCAGGTCGACGACGTCAACCTCATCAAAGAGCGCAACCTCGATCTCGAATCTAAACTGTCTAGACTAGAGCATACACAGCTAGAACTCGCTAAGCTTGAGGCCGAATATAAAACATTACTCCAAGAACAAGAAAGATGGTACTTTTTTCCTTATAACTTTCATTTCTTATTTTTTATTCTCTTTTCTAACGACATTAATCCTTATTCTGCTAAATCTTTATATTTTTTTATTGCTCTCTTAAGGAACTCAATGTTTAAAAATGAACCCGAAAACGATATTTCAAACGATATTACTTCTCCATACCAAGCTGCTAATTTAGTTCTCAATCTTAGAAATGAGCTAGCTAAACAAAATGAAAAACTTGGTGAGCTTAGCGCAAAAAATTCTTTGTATTCATCGCAACTAATTGAATGTGAAGCTAAAATCGATGATTTAAATGAACTGGTATCAAATCTTGAAACAAAATTAATTGATACCACCAACAAGTTGATAAGATCAGAAAAGTCTAAAGCTGGTACCATTCGCGAAGTCAGCACTCTAAAAGCCCAACTGGACTCTTATGACTTTGAAGAGGCACATATGATGAAAGGAAACTATGACACAGTTAAAGCAGATCGAATTAAACACTTGAAAGATCATATTTATAATCAACAATTACACATAATGGAGCTCGAAAAGTCAATGGAGCTAGAATATTTGAATAAACTAAATTTAACCCCTGAAGAACTTGAAGACCTCAAAAAAAGAGTTCTCTTTTCTAGTCAAGTTAAAGACAACTTAGTCAAATCTCACAACTCAGTAACTGAATTTGAAACAAACAGCAACATTTTAGAGCTCCAAACTCAGTACGACAAAGCTTTATCACAATCAATCCAACACCAAGAAACTATAAAACAACTAACCCTAGAAAAATCTAACCTATCCCGTGAATTAGAAACTGCTGACAAGCAACTAGCAATTCTAGAGTATAGGGTTGGAAAAGGCGACCATAACCCAGAAACAACCCGCGTTCTTATGCTTGCCGACAACCCATCCTCCAGAGATTATGCGATAAGAAAAGAGCGTCTTGAAAACTTAAAAGAAGAAAACTCTCAGCTTCTAGAACAACTAAAAACTGCACTAGACACTCTTTCAAAGTACTCTAATTCTGCACAAACCATTAACAGCACTCATGAAACAAATGTCTCAAATAATGAACTAGACTTATCATTGAACCCGACCACCTATGATAACGTTATTCAATCAAAAGATGAAATAAAACCATTAGATTCTGGATTATTTAAAACTATTTCTAATCTAAAAGCTGACAATAAAGCCTTAATAGACAAACTTGCTAACTCTAAAATCGCCATTAAACGACTAAAAGAAGTATGGCGTGCTAAGGCTTTAGAGCTAAGAGAAGCTGTTTGTTCGTTACTAGGATACCAAGTAGACTTCTTGGAAAATGGAAGAGTTCGGTTGACTTCGATTTACGCAGAAAGTAACATGAACTCTTTTCTATTCAGTTCAAACTCTCATAACAAAGGAACAATTGAGCTTCTTGGAGGCGGCAATAAAGACTACCTAACTAGCGTTCAGGCTGATATTAGGTACTGGGTCTCCGAACAAGGCAGCATACCTGCGTTTCTGGCTTCGACAACCCTCCAACTTTTTGAAAAAAATCCTACACAAACTCAAAATCCCCCATTGTAACTTTAACTTTGACTTTTAGCTTAAATATAAATAAAATATCACAACAAATCGCATCAATTTTTCTACTTGATAAGCGTTGCTGCTTTTTATATTTATTATATCCAGTTTGCCATAATTTCAACGCATATATTTTTTCTACGACGAATGGTCGGAAATTTTCATCACATTTACCTTTAGCTTGTCTTTTTATAAGTACACTTCTCAAAAAATTCTGACCCAAACCAATAAGTAATCTATCCACCAACCCCTAATGTATTATATTCTTTTATTAAAGCAACCTTGTTGAATAAGCATTATTTACATTATACTGTTTGAGATCCAATTGCGATTCGACTTTTCTTTTTATAGCAGTTACTAAATTAACAAATTGCCTCTTGGAATAAAAACAAGCAAACAAACAGATGACAAAATTTTTTGGCGAGTATTATTAAAAAAAAACTGAAATTTAATAAGTATTTTCTATCTGTTTTTCTCTTTTCAATATGTGGTAAATGTTTAAATAAATGTTTAAATAAATTATTTGACCAGTTCATCGCTATAGTATAAAAAATTAAAAATACGTTTATATAGATACAACTTGAGTCATATGAAGTCGCTGTTACTTTATTTTATTTTTTTTTTTTTGCAGCAAACAGTCATAGCTGATTTTTTAATCTAAAAAATGAATATAAATACATTTTTAAATGCGTACATATTGCGCTCAAATATTAACTTTGAAATAATAGCATTGAATGTTGGAATTTTTAATAGGTAAAAACACAAAGATAAAGCATCTATAATATTATGAAAATACATCCAGTGTAAAATCAATATAATAAAAATTTTTATGATATTTTCCATAAATACTTGTTTTATTAAATATAACACTCATAAACTCCAATAAATTATAAAAAGCAATATATTTTTGTTGATATTTTACAATAATTTATTTATAAATAAACTGTTATATAATTATAAATACTTTACAAATATAAAAACATATATATTAAAACAATCATAATCTCGTAATTATTAAAAAAGAGCATGATAAATAATGTGTATTTAGCTAAAAACTTCATGTATGGCAAATTTTATATAACAACAAAAAATTCACAAGGTCGAAGTTAGTATTTTCAAAGTCTATAAATATCCTTCTTTTTGATTCAATATTGTATTCGAATTTTTTTTAACAAATATAATCCATTAATTTCAAAAATTAAAAACTTTAAAACTTTAAATTTGAGTAAATTATTAGCCATCTTATATAAATAATGACATATAAAATCTCGATTCATTTTATTGATATTACTAAAATTAAATTTATTAAATCTTAAATTATACGTCTAATTTTCTCTACCCGTTTTACTAAATAACATAAAAAAAAAATTAATTGTACTTGAATTCTCCAAAAATCTAAATAATTCGATGAAAATAAATAGTTTTGAGTTTCTAAACCACCATGTAATTTTACTTAATAGTCTTATTCAGTAATTTTTATTCGGAAATTATTGTATCTTTAAAACTACATAAATTAAATTTAGTGCATTTTTACATAAATAAGTATTAATAAAATTATTAATTATTTAGTTTTTATATTTTAAACTAAAATAACAACGATTAGTTATTTTTAACAGTGTTTAAATAAAAAATGAATATACATTCACTCTATATTTTACATCACTTAATTTTTTACAGATTTGAGATAAGCGATGAGAAATTAATTAGATGATATTTATTGTTAGCTCTGGTTTATTATTACTAATGTGCTATTTTAAAATTCATCTTCATTAAAAAAGTATTAAATTCTTTATAGTTTTATTACCAAAACTCAAATTATAATGTATACTACAAAAAAACGTTTATTTAAAAATTTTTTAATAGCTTTTTTTGATCTATATTTATGTTTAATTCAGTCTACTGTAATTACAATTGATTTTTCTACATTAATCACTAATCAGTAGAATTAATAGACAAAAAAATTCAGGATTAATGATAAAATTGTAAATTCTTTTATTTTAAAGCCTCTAAAAATCAAGAGCGTTTACATTATTCCAAGAATATATCCAGCGTCTTTTATTTTAAATATTTTTATTAATTTAAAAAAATGCAAAATTAATGATAATAATGTTTTAAAATGGTTATAATTACTTGCTATTACATAATTTATAAAAATCTATATTTAATATATTTTTGATTAAGAAATCGTTGAAAAATTATAATCAAAATTTGATAATAGGATTTTTAATGATGCAATATAAATTGAGGATTTGAATTATTATACATATTTAAAGATAAATTTTTGAATTTATGAAGATGGATAAATCATTTATAGTTATAGAATATTATCTGAAATAATATTAAAAGTTTTATTATAAACGCAATAAAATTATTAAACTAATAATCTATTAAACAGAAAATTTATTTTCTTTTAAGTGATTCAAAATCGAATGATTTTTAAATAATATGAAAAAAGCGAGATTAAAATACTTATTATAATTTTTGGCTAATATCATTCATCATTTTGCTTGAATATTATATGGATAAATTAAAAAATTAATTTTTATAAAATTATGTATTTTATTTACTGATTTTTCATTATACTGCATAATCAATTTAATGCTTTCTAATTTTTATATAAAAATATATAATGATAAAATTTATTTTATAGGTATTAGCTTGTAATTAGAACGCTTGAAATACATTTTCTAAATATAACAAATCATTTGAAGTTATAATTTATTATTAGTGTTAACTCAATTGATAATAAAATAGTTTAATTATAAATCAGAAATCACAATTTATTATTAATCTTTAAATAAATTAAACCTAATATGAATTTTTAATTTAAAAATGTTTAATTTTATTTAAAATATATTGAATAAAAATATTTTAATATGTAATAGAATATAAAATCATTAGTCTAAAATTATTTTATTTAAAGTAGAATATTTTTTTATTTTTTATTATAATATATTTTTATTTTTAGTGTAAATTAATTCAAATATAATGGTTTAAAACTAAAATAGCTATTGTAACATGATAATACTTTTACTTATTTGATCGATTATTAAATAATGAAAATTATTTATTGAAAATTAACACAATTTTATAATTAGGTGATAATTTGAATGATATTAAAATATCAAAAGATAAAATAATCGAATAAAACAATTTTTGCTATGTATGTTAAATTGTCGCTCAATTTAATTTAAAATATAATTGAATACTAATTTCTAATACATTTTAATCTCTTTTTTGATAAAATAAGCAATATGGCATTTAATTATACTAATTTGAGTTATAAATAATAAAATTCATTTAATTAAGTATTAAATTTCGCCTATGAACTAAATATGTTAATAACAAAAAAATCAAATTTATTTTCAACCTATTCTGGCGTAGCTTTGAAATCAGCATATTAAAATTATTTAGCTTATTTTTCGGAAATATTTAAAAAATGAACCGTTAAAATTTAAAATATTTTTTTTTATAGTTACTTATTGAAATAAGATGATAATATTATAAATAATATATACTTTGAAGTATAAACTATAACATTATCTAGTGATAGACATTAAATTTTAGATTTTTAATTAAAATATAAAATTATAATTATAAAAACATCATAAAATATAAAGAATTAACTTCTAATTTTAAATTTTAAACAACTAAGGCGAATTTATTTAACTTTATCTTTTCGGCTATTTTAAATAGAAATTTTATGAGGTTTTATAAATCAACAGTGTAGTTAAAAAATAATTTTTCTGGAATAAAATAACACATTTTGTTTTTTCTAGAAAAATTTAACCAATTTAATCCAAATATTTCTGAATAGGGCATTTGAATTGAAACAAATTTTTGTTAATAGATGTTCAGTGATTACTCCTATATTTTTTATTTGGTAGTAAAGCCACATTGAATTTTAAAAAACAAATTTTTTTAGCTAAATTTTAATACACCTGTATAATTTTTAGATTTTTAATCATCTGAATAAAATATATTTACTATTAAATAAAAATATTATCGATTTTTTAATCAACAAATAAATATAAAATAGCACATTTCCTGATTATAAAAAATTAGATCATTAATAATAGGTACTTACTAGCTTTGGAAAAATTAATTTAATACCTAATAAACACATAATAATAATAATTTTAAACATAAATATGATTATTTGTAATATTTCATATTAAACATAAGCATGATTATATTTTTGGAAAATTCAGGGTGGTGGGTTCATTCTCTAATTTTTTATTTGGTTTCATCCTTATAAATATCAAACAACAATAAGCTTTGCTGCATCTAAATATTTTTAATTTTTTCATGTAAATATTGTATAAAATATGTTTTTAAAGCGTTTTTTGAAGACGATCATCACTTTCAAATGTTTTTACACCTTCAGAATATATTTAGGTTATGTGAAATAAAATTTTTTTTACATAAGTAATAATTATTAAATAAAGGCTCTATTTTATTTTCATTGCTTTTTACCTCCACTTATTTCAATTTAATCCATGTTATTTTACTTTAAATACTATAATAATAGTCGGTATTTAAACAAATAATCTTTTAGTCATATAAAAAACTAATTTAGCAAAATTATATAATATTAAGCATATAAAATATATTCTCACTCTTTGTATAATGGATCGATTGTCACTCTTTATGCTAGGGATAATCACTTTGTTCTTGCAAAACAGGCGAAAAACTAACTTTTAAATACTGGGGCTAATTTTCGGCAAAAAAACAAGTCACCGATAGCATAGTAAAAAAAATAGTACAGTAATGGTAGTTTGAAAGGTATTTTTTTGATTTAGAAGCTTGTTTATTTATTTAATTAATTTTTGTACTTTTGGTGTTGTTTAGTATATTAATAAGTAATAATAATATTAAATTTTCTATACCAGCGTGTAGAGGATTAATTGTTTTGTAAGTTAAATATATTTATTTATTGAGTTTAAATAATGGTTATAAGAGTTATTTTAAAAAGAAGATATGGGATCCTCAATATTTTGTGGGTTCGATTTATATGTTTATTGTTTTTTTTTTTTAAATGCAAGACAATAGAGAATAGCATCCACTTCGCCAGTACCGAGGAGATCAGCCTAGCCCATATTTACTCATATTATTTTTTCTACAAAATCTAAGTTTTTACAAACTAAACAAGTCACTCTATGGTCGTAATAAGCGGAGACACTATATTTGTATAATTGTTGAGCTATTTCGCATGATTTAAAACTATCATATTTTATACTGTCATAAATACCTCGTAATTTCTTACACTCTTCACATTTCGATATATGGGTAGTAAACACATTACAGAACCCCTTCAACCACAAAGTATCGTCTGTCCCAACAATTCCATGTCGACTTATCAGCTTAGCATACTCACATACATTCTCAAGACCGAAGAAGAGGTGATCCACATATTTAATGTATTCCATAAGTGTTATTATAAAAAGAAGATATCGGATCCCCAATAGTTTGTGGATTCGATTTATATGGTTATTGATTTTTTTTCTTTTAATTCTTTGGATAAACCATTGGCTATAAAACGTTTAATTTCATTTGATAAATTAATCTAATAAAATTAAAAGGAAAAACTTTTATTTAATTATTTCTCTTTTTTCATAATATTCGGCGTTAAAGATTTAAATTGATTTTTGATTGGGCATAAGAAGACCTTTTGAGGGATAAAAATTAACACAATCATCACGTAAAAAATTATATAGGTAAATAAATTCGTCATTAAAGTTGAGAAAAGTTGGGTATAGCTTTACACTATACGACATTTGTCGAATAAAATTTGTTATACAACGCCTAGCTCCACAAAAGAATCTTATACTAGTTATAGACTTTTATAGTATGAGAGGATGATTGTAATTATACACCCACTCACGACAAACAAAATAGAGTTAAAAACTGAATTTAATTATAAAGTTTTATTAATGAGGTTAATATTTAATATGTAGGAAAACTAGAAGAAACTAAAATCTTCTCTAAAAATAATAAAAGTTCTTCTCGAGCCAGACTTACTGTCTCGAGGTATTTATATTTCTAGAATCTGGTATTGGTATTCTCTTGTTAACGTGAATATGTGTCATGTGGCACACATTTACGTTGTACAGGATAAATTGATTAATTATATAATAATATAAATAATATGTTATTGAGATTAACCAAAAACCACAAGGGGAAAAAACAGTATTTCCAATGTAATAATAATTTTCTCAACACGTTAGTGTTATATTAGCCTAGTGGTTTTGTCAGTCCATCTAGATTTTATCAATTGATAATTCGGTGTTCAATTTCATTCGGCGATATAATTTATAATTTAATTTAAAATGATGATATCAATACATAATAGAGTCAAGCTCTGAATAATGGATTAAAAAATGATTCGTTATAGTGTAGCTAACGTGTAATTTGATCTGAAAAATTAAATTTTAAAGTTTGATTTCCAAGTAACAATTGTTAGATAAAAAATTCGTTGCAGAGTATATAATATTATACTTCAGAGGAGGAGACATATTAAGTGTTACCATCTTATTGGATAATACTAAACCGAAAATTACAAACCAATAAAAATAAAGTGAAATAAAATGAACTAATAAAATTTTTATACTATAGAATGTAAAGTACACGTTAGTGTTATCCTTATCATCTTTTCTTTCGCAAAGGTACTCTACCAGCATAAAGATTTTCAATTTTAAAATTTTTTTTTTTTTACACTTTAAAAACTTTAAAATATTATTTTCCTTCAAA
>LSSN01000285.1:0-21376 GCA_001970855.1 Smittium culicis
TAATATTTTTGCATTATACTAATAATTCTCAATGACTCGGAATTAATAAGTTTTCATTGATCACAGTTGGCTATATTTGGTGGTCCAAAAATAGTCTACCGCGCGGGAAAGGGTTAAACGAAAAAGGGATACTGAGTTATAGTATACTATATCTGTGTGGGTTTTGTATATTTATTGTAATTTTTATAGAAATTTTAAAATCAA
Source organism: Smittium culicis (assembly GCA_001970855.1). Lineage (NCBI taxonomy): Eukaryota > Fungi > Kickxellomycota > Harpellomycetes > Harpellales > Legeriomycetaceae > Smittium > Smittium culicis. The sequence continues at coordinate 205 of LSSN01000285.1, forward strand.
GAGTATTAAACTTTGTATGGGCAAAAATTCAAATTTCTAGAAAGTGATTTTTATCCAACCCAGAAAATTATGGTAACTAAAAGTAAGGCAAATATAAATAGAATTTATTGGCTCTTCGCAAGTGATTTAAATATATATTTCAATGGCGAAATAGAATATCGAAAGCATTTTTTCCAATAAATTAAAAAGATTAATTAATTTACTTTTATTATTGTTGTAAAGTTTTCTGAAGACCGTTTTTCAAGATTACTTCTCACTACTCATTACTAAAATATCAGTTAAAAAGTATAATTTTTAATTTCGTCTATAGAACATGATTAATTTTCAAGAATATCAAGAAATAAAAAATTATCTATACTGGAAAATATTTCGAATAATGTCAACCTTTTATTAATTTTCTCGTGCACAATTTTAGTTCTTTATTTTAAATCCATTCAGAGAATAATATCGAATAAATAACATTATTGGTCCAATAAATTTTGAAAGAAAAGTTTTGTGCCGCTCCTCCTATGAGTCTACCACATGGAGAGCTTTTTACATTGGAAATATTTAGTATTGCAGGAACTTTTTTCCCTAAATTTAATTTGTTAATTGTAACTAGGTATCATTATTGGCTAAGGTAATTAATCAGATTGAAAATTATACTAATTGGTTATAATCCCCAAATAATATTTGAAACCAAGGGAAATCTTATTAGATGAAGTTCCTCTCCTCAAAAGAATCTCCCATGTGAAATGAGCATTTGAGAGATTCGTTACAGAAGAACACTATTAATTCTTTCGCGGGCGGTTGGCCTTTTTAAAACCATCATAACTATCCAACCAAATGAAAACAGGTAGACGAATATAACATATTAATAAATCACTAGCTATTAACTTCATTGCATCCAGTAACAAATGATTATTAGTAGGATAACCCAATTATGAGGTTTAAATGAGTTTAAGAGTGTTGGCCCCGGAAAGAGCTAGCTATCTGTTTTATTTGACAATTTAAATTAAAATATAATTACTATTGGCTGAATTGGAGAGGCATTTTAATTTTTCTATTTATTTATTTCATTTGAAAAGAACTATTTTTTATAAAAAATAATAGATTTTATATATTGGATTTTAATGAAATATGAAATTTCAACACTGTATCAATTATCGCATAAATGTGCATTTTCGTAAAGAGTCCTCAACATAATTTCTAGTGTAAAATAAAAATAAATTCTGAGATAATGTGAAGATATAAACAAACTAATTCGAAACGTTCCAACTCGTAGCTAGAAGGTCCTGCTTTAAAGCTTCTAAGATTCGCATAAAATAATAGCAGCCAATTATAAAATAATTGTCTTTTTATATCAAATAAAAGTATCAAAATTAAATAGCGAACAGAAAAACTGAAATTTCTTTCCATCTCAGCCAATAATGATTGCATAGTTATAAGCTTATCCAATAATATTAAACATCAGTAAATATCGCTTTTCGCTCAGAGTCTCTCAATAATAACGAAAATGATATGCTTATAATATGCAAACAATAAAGTGCATTTAATTTAAGAAACCTAATAAAGCGAAAAGGCATTTTCGGCCAACAACAAATTAGTTGTTTTATACGCAGATAATAAATTTGTGGTTGCTCAACACCAAAACTGGAAAATTTATACGAAATTGATGTTCTTGAATGCCCAACAAAAATTAAACTTTAATAAATAAAAGCATTTAGCCCAGATTCAGCGAATAAAAGTTTATCCCTTTTTTCTTAGTAATTAAAAGCACATTCTAAACTTAATAGTCTTTTCTATACTGCTTTTCAAAAATAAATTTAGGTTTCAGCTATTCTCTTCTCTTGAATATAGATCAATATACAATCCTCACACTTTATATTCTTATTTAGACCCTTTACTTAAACAATTGCCTCTTTACCCCCCCCTCCCCTCACTAACACAACATGCCCAATTCTCAAAAGCCTAGTATTTGGAAGTTCTGGGAACGTTTCACCACGGATCAGTCTGCCTCTAAAGACAGAAAAAGGTACTATAAATTAGGCCGCGTTATAGGTAAATATCACACATACAAGCTCTTCTTGGATTCTCTTACCATTTAATACCCACTTTACTTGCCTAAAAAAAAAAAAATTAATCGCACGCATAGCAAGCGCAAAAAAATGTTTACCTAATTATTTCAATCTATTCTCTTCATTTATTAATAAGGTTCTGGCACTTTCGGCGAAGTCAAGCAAGCCATATTCACTCCGACAAATCAAGAGGTTGCTGTTAAAATAATCAAAAAAACATTCCTCGAGGGTGATGAAAATATGGTCAAAAAGGAAATTCAAGTTGTTGAGTCTCTTGATCATCCCAACATTGTCAAACTACTGGATTGGTTCCAATCTAAAGATAAATACTACCTAGTGTTTCAACTGTATGCTACATTCTTTTTCCCTACATAAATCCACGTTACTTTTTTTTTTAATGCTTTACGCTTTATTTCCCTTATAGATGCACTGGTGGCGAACTCTTTGAAAAAATTTGTGAGCGTGGGCACTTCTCAGAAAGAGATGCAGTACCAATAATCAGAATTGCTTTTAGTGCTATTGCGTACCTCCACAGTCTCAATGTTATCCACAGAGGTAATAAAAAAATTATTTTCCATCATCTCCGTTTCTATTAAAAAAGTTTTATTTACCCATATTACATACTATCGTCTCTAGATATAAAGCCCGAAAATTTCCTCTTTCTAAATAAAGAGCCAAACTCCCCTCTAATGCTAGCAGATTTTGGTATCTCTAGAATAATAAGCGACAACAACGAAATACTAACCACAGTATGCGGCTCTTATGGTTATACTGGTAAATTTTTACAACTTTTTTTCTGCATACTTTTCTCTTTTACTCCGTTTTGGATGTAAAATCTTTAAATTATTAATTTAATGTCTAAATCGTCTACTTTTAAAAAAAAATATCACAACTGCTATTTAGCCCCTGAAATTTTACTCAGAAAAGGTCACAGTAAGCCTGTAGATATCTGGAGTTTAGGTACAGTCACATTCTCTATTCTTTGTGGTTACTCACCGTTCTGGAAGTATGAGAAAATGCCAGAAATGCTTTTCGCAATGCAAAATAAAATGGTAGAATTCGATGAAAGATACTGGTGGGGTATATCCGAAGAAGGTAAATATTTATTTTTTGTCTTTCATGCTCTACAAAAATATCCAAGTTTTTTTTTAATTTTAGTTCCCATTTCGTTTCAACTATTTTTTCAATATTTATACATAAAGAATAATTTTGAAATAAAAGTACTAAATTTTGTTTAATATTTTTCAAATTATTTTAGCTAAGGACTTTATCATTAAATGCCTTGATCCAAACCCTGAAACAAGAATGACTGCAGACCAAGCAGTTAAACATCCATGGTTAACTGGTGTTGCTGCTTCCTCTCACGATATCTTGCCCATCGTCAGAGAAAACTTCAACCCAAGAAAAGTATTTAGACAGGCTGTTGCTAAAATCCAAGCTGTTAACAGAATGCGCGCTTCTATTTCTGTTGATCAAGGAACATCATTTTTGAACAATGTCAACGCAATTGAATCTCAACTTGCAAATGCAGACTCAGACGTCACAAACCTTTCAAGTAGCAGCGCCCAGTATCCAGATCCATCCAGCATCACCACAACTGAATCGCTTCCAGCAAAAATTAATGAGTACAGCAACATGGGACCGTCTTCTAACAGGTATGCTAATCCAAACCACGGGAAACAAATTCCTGCTACCGACAGTCAAAGCACAAAGATCGAAAAATCATGCGAGAGTCCCGAAGAAAAAGGTGATGGTGATACATCGAATTCTGATCTCAAAAAAACAGACGGAAATGCAAATAGCAGCGGCACTGAGCAGTCTGAAACCACTGCTCAAGATAACCAATAACGAAAGCATTTATTTTTTCTTTTAGGAGAAAATCCAGGGCTCATTTTAATATATTTTTTAGTAAATTTAATGTCAAACCACCAACATTCATTGGGCGGAGACTTTTTTTAAATACCTATTTATCCATTTTTTATAGTATAAAAATACTTTATTATCTAGATTAATTAGCTTTCGGGTCAGATATGCTTTTATCTAATTAAATACTTTTTAAATTTTAAATCAACTAAATATTCGATTTACTATTGTTATGTGTGATCAGGTCAATTGATAAATTATTGTTGTTTTTTTAATAGTCAGGGCTTTTTCAATCCAAATAAAAAATACGTTCATGAGTTTAATTAGTATAGTGAGATATGATATGCAGTAAAAAAATTTTTTCTTATATAAAGGTGGCACTTTTTCATGCGTTATGTATACAGTATTTTTTCTAGAATTAATTTTTAAGCTATGCCAACATAATTTACATAATGGCTCGGTATAATAATTCCATGCTGAAACTTTTTAAAAGCAGAATTTCAGATTGTTCAAAGCAAATAGAAATATTGAAAAGAACATAGATTTTTGGTGGAGGCAGGAAGATATAAATTAAAATAAGGTCTATTTAAAATTAAGCGCTGCAAAAATTGTATTTGTTTACTTGCCAATCAAGTTGTTTAGAAGCAAATAAACTAAAATAAACAAAACGATTTAAAAAAAATTGATATTAGTAATAGTTTTCTGGAATAAATAAACTAACAAAATAAATTTTGATATTAATAATAGCTTTTTGGTATAAATAGCGCCAAAAAAAATTAAAAAATTTTTAATTTGATTTTTCCATAATTTTATTTCGTTTAATATAACTATTTAAAAAATTTTGTTTCTACTGAACCAATTCAACACCTCCACTACAAAAGAAAAATAATATGAAGGACATAATCAGGGTCGAAGATGCTGGTGATTTCGACGGTATAGTAAGCGCCAGTTTGGCGAAAGGACCAACGGTTTTCGTGCTCTTTTATGGGCGCGAAGTTCCGGAAACAGGGGTGAGCTACTGTCCAGACTGCACGGAAGCCGATCCGGTTATCGAGAAGGCGCTAGCAACGCTCGACGATTACATACTAATAAAGGCGATAGTTGATCCCAAGAGAATGTAAGCAGCTGAGCTAGCCATATTTTTTTAGCAGGCTAATTTTAATCGATAAACCTTATATATACATTTATATTTATAATTTGTTTTCATTTTTCATCTTTTTAAAAAAAAAAAAAAAAAGTGTTGAGAGCACTTCGAACGCATATAGGACCAGAAAAGATATTCAGCTTAAAGCGATCCCGACACTGTGCAGAATGGGCGAGCAAGGAATTGTCAAGCAATTAGTTGAAGCGGAATGTTTCGTTTACGAAGACGTCCTTAATTTAGTTTCGCCTCAACAATAAGGAAGTCAGTCCGAACCTTCACTCTATCCCTCTTCTCCATCTCGAAGCTACTGTACTTATGCTTTTCTTTTAAACGATTTTTTTATCTTTATATATATAAAATAAACGCTTTTAGGAAGAAAGCTGCGATAACTAAAAAATAATATTTATTCTAAGGTCATATCGAAACTATTAGGTTATAACATAAAACTTTCTAATCTTTAGCAAAGCTCGACTATTGATTTATTTTTGAATTTGCAGTATAATTCATATGGTTGATATTTAGCCTCTTTGCACTTTTATTCACACTGTAATGGGCTTGATTCTAATTGTCATCGAATGCCAATCAGAATCCCGATTTCCCATTACATTGTAATCAAGGCAATCTAATTGTTCATAGCATACCTAAAGCTCATTAACTAAAATACAACTCTGGGTATATAAACCTGAGCTTAGCCATAAGATGTTATGGCTAAGCTTTTCAACATTAATTCCTTGTCCTAGTTTCTATCTAGTCCTCACTCTTATTCTTGTTCTTGTTCTTGTTCTTGTCCTAGTTCTAGTTTATATTACCTTCTCCATAATATTATCTAATAAAATCATATTAACAATAAGTCCATCACACACACTTGAGAATTTATTTTTATTTTTAGTTAAGAGCAATATTTATAAGAAATAAACAGTAAAAAATTGAATGATTAAGGTAAAAGTATGATTAATGAAAATTGAGCAGGTAGAAGAGTATATTAGGATGAATATATGTCGCTGAACCGCAAACTTTCCTCCAGGCTTTACTGAAAACCATTTGGTTATTATAGTCGCCCATGACTCTCTTTTCTTAATGAGTTTAAATCCCATAGTAATTTTCTGCTGCATATTTGAAAATTTTATGCCTTTTTCCAAACTGAAAATTTAGTGCTTGTGAAAATATAATAAAATTAAAAATTGGCCTTTATTGGATCTATAAACCCTCAATTCTGTTTTTCAGCTCTATAAGCTGGCCAATGATACTCAAAAATAAAAATAATTCTCCAAAGCTTAATTTTGGGTTTTTCTCAATAGTAAAATTTTATGGTATTCAGTACATGAATTATTTTATCTTTCTTCTTCCAAAAGCACTTTCTTTGTACTATTCTAACTTTCCTACACCCTCAAAGTAAATACATAAAATGAATATATCATCAAGACTAGTTAGACCTGCAGCGTCTGTATTTCAGAGAGCTGTCTTTGCAGCAAAGCCCAAATTCGTCACAGCTACCAGATCAAACTTTTCAACATCAACATCGCTACTAACAAGTGACAAATTCTTCCATGTCAAAATCAAAGACTACACGGACCTCAACTGCTTCGAGCGACGTATGAAAGTCCGCGACAGCCATCTCAAAAAGCTCAAACCACTACTGGATAACAAAACTGTCGTGTTTGGCGGCGCGCTTGTCGGTAGCGGCACCAACGACAGCACAACCACTATGATCGGAAGCGTGCTCGTATTTCGCGCCGAAACCGAAGCTAATGTTCGCAGCATTTTGGAAAGCGATCTGTACGCAAAGAATAACGTTTGGGATATGAGCACACTTGAAATCTCAGAAATCAAACCTATCTTGAACTGATATGTTCACTTTACTTGTACCAATAAAATATATCTTTATTCTGCTTGTAATCGTTTCGCCTCTTTTTAACTTTTTTGATATTTTACTAATAACTCATAGTCAATTATCTATTTTAATAACTAAATAAATAATCCTTAATTCCAAGAGAAACACTCGTGATCCAAATAGCATGATATATCATGAAAAGCGTTTAAATTCCCTGATAAATTATACCAATATGTCACAATTGGTATAATATTAATCGAGCGCTTTAACCCTTTCACGAGCGGTAGATTAAAAATGGCCTTTTTTCAAAAATGAGCGTTCCTGTTCAGCAGACCAAAAACAGTCTACCAAAATCAAATATCCTTTTTAATTTTTATATTTTATTCGCCAGATATTTCTAATTTTTTATTGTATTATAAACCATTACAAATAGCTTTTAAAAATGTCCAATTAAAATGATTAAATTATTTTTTTTTTAATCACGGAATTTTATTGGTAAGATAACAATATTAGAAAATACGCGGTAAATAAACTAAAAAAAATAGAAATTCGGTGCAAGGCATAAAAAAACTAATATTCTAATACTAATAAATTCCTCTGCCGGTCTACTGGCTGCGTACCTAAAGGGAAATGGGATCAATCTACCAACCGAAAGATCCACCCAGGCATTGCTTCAAGTAGGCTGGATGACTGAAGTTACAAGCAGTCATTGAATTAAGCTCGTTCCAACAAAATTGAATTCGTTGAGATCATTGAGCTCCTAGTTAGAGCCTACATCTAACAGGATTAATAAAAAATAGGCTCCTACCCAAACGTGGGAATGATCGACCTGGCTCTCCTACAATAAGCTGCTAAACGGCTGAGTTCCGTAATGCTTTCGAACGCTGGACTTGTGCACAGTTAATGTCTCAGACTGTAAATGATTAAATTAAAGTGTAAAAAAATGGACTGCAAGATGTTTGGGCTTTGCATTTCAGAACTTCACAAATGGCTTTCAAGGATAAAACATTTAACTAGAAACTTTCCTGGGTAAAATCGGGCCATAAAGTCAATATACAAAAAATATAAAACTTTTGAAAAAAACTGAGCTATATACCTCGAGTTATAGTTAAACTAGATTATGCACTAACTAAAATTTATATTTACTTTTTTCTTAATTTTAAACGATTAATTGAAATCTGTACTTTAAATTATTCAGAAAAAGATATAATTAAAGTCTTACTAAGTTGAATCTTTTAATAGATACTAATTTATATAAATTTTATTGAGTTTAGAATGGCTTTATATACTCTAATGAGAAAGATTTAAAGCTATTTTGAAGAGACAAGCTCTAATTCAGTATTATACATAATGAGCATAACCACATTCAAAATCATAACTAGTATTGAGCTAGTTAATTATTTTTATTATATATATTAAAGAGCTTAATTTAATGATAAGTACACTTATAAACAACCACATTAACCAAGAGCATATTAATTATAATATAGATTATAATAGAAAAAATTGCCACATAAGTATGAGTACATTGCATTAAGGGTAATAAATTAGTTCATCTCAGATCTAAACAAAAAGGTGCATTTATAATTAATTATTATTTTAAATTGAAATGCAATTAAGTTTAGAGGGAATTTAAATTATTATATAAAACTTATCATTACAAGGAATAGGAAAAGAAATAAATACGTCTAACGATAAATAAAAAAACAAAGATGGCTATAATTTTGTCAATAAAATAAAAGGTTATACGACAATATATAAAAATTGATTATTAAAATAAAAAGACATTAATTTACATTTTTAGATTAAACAAAAAGAAAATTAGAATAGTACTATTATAGGAATAAAATAAAAATAGGGTGTTGATAAATAAATAAAAAAAAACGGCACAATAAATATCAGAATTTAAGATATATAAAAAATGCAATAATGATATAATAATTCTAAGAGGATTAGCAGTAAAAATAATAAGTTCAGAAAAGAAAAAATTAAAAAAACTACACTTTGATACAAACACAGCTACAAATATACTAACAATGTACACAATTACATACTCTTTGCCCATTTTTTGGACCTTTCCCGTTCCAAGGTAGACTGTTTTTCGCCATTTTAATTGGCCAAATTTATAACTAAAAAACAACAGTTTGTAAAAAATACAGTATAAGTTTAATTATGCTTTATACAACTCTATATAATATGCCCATTTTTTTTTACCTTTCCTGTTCAAAGGTATACTGTTTTCCGCCGTTAAAATTGGTTAAAAAACTGTTAAAATGATACTTTAATTTTATTATATTTGATCAGACTAAAAATTTTTTGTTTTTATATTTCATTTTTTAACTTATGAATATTGTCAATAGTAAACTGTTATTTTAATAGATAAATACGGATTTATATCTTCTATTTTGGCCCTTTCTTTAATTTATAGATATTCAATATATTATTCCTATTTCTTGATTGAATACATAATAACTATTAATATATATATACATTATTCATAAAAATAGCCACTGTTATTTTTTAATACAACAATTAAACTAATATATACAATTTTAAATGCGCTATTTTCCAGAGAATTATTTCAATAACTTTTAGTGATTATGAATCAATATAGACTCAAATAGTAATAAAAATGAATAATTAGGTAAGCTTTATATTAGTCAAACAATGCTAAAAAATAATAAATTATTAAATATTACTCACATTAACGACTTTTGATGAGTTTATAACCTTTGCAAATTTTAATTGTTATTAGTGTGTAATTCTATTTCGATATTTCTTTTACTGTGAATATCCATTTAAAATAAACATTGCTATTCTAAAGTCAAATATAATCCAAAATATTTTTTATAGCAATAAAATCGTTAAAACATTCATTGAATTGATTAAATAACCCTTGTGAAGTGTAAATGTGATTACATTACACTTTTATTTTTTTATAGATAAATAATTTATTCTTGATAAAATATCTTATCTTTTTTTTTATAATGGAAATTCTTATATCCCTTGGTGATATGTATTTTAGAGGTCAGATTCTATGAATCTTGGAATATCTTATTGATAGTATTTAGTATACTTTATTTCGAACGTGAAATACATTACATATTATTTTATAATTTTTCGCCAGAACCACTAAGGCAGTAAGAATCCTAAGTACATTCAGCTTGAACTATAGGAAATAACAGATGTGCGCTGTAAATATTTTTATTATTTTTATTATTTTATTTTTTATATGGTTTTCAACCTGGTTGAGGCTGGTAAAGGTTCTGGTAAACTTTTTTCATAGCATTTCAACATTTTTAATATTACTGGATGATAATTTCATAATGCTTATATAATAAAGCCAATAATAATATATTTTTTTTTAATGAATGCGAGGACTTTATTTTTTCTTCATGCAAAATTTTTTGGACGGGAAAGGGTTAATATTATATTTCAAGGTCGTGGTCAAATTAAGTTAATTTAGAGGTAGTACTGCTTCGGTCATATTTGACTGGCTACTATGGTCTAATCTACAATAAGTATCAAACATGTTATAGTTTGACCAAAACGCATTTAATACAATGTTTTCGGCGGGTACTATGGAAGTGTCTGCTAATGTTGCTCCCATTGCACGAACCTTGGGTATCAGTCTATTCTGAGCTCTATCTATCAGTTTTGATAGATTCTTGATATGCCTTGTAATTCTATCCACGGATATAGGCTTGTATAAATCTTTTGCACTTTTAAAAAGCGTGTTTATGATTATAGAACTATTGTTCATTTTTTTGTGCCGGACACAATTCTGTAGCGATTTTTGAATTGTATATAGTTTACGCTAATACTGGGCATAAAATTGGATTTGGGATGGCTCTTTGTTTCACAAGACTTTTCGATCTGTTGCCCTTTTCTTTTCTCTTTAGGAGCGATTAATACTAGTCTTAGGATGTCATTGATAATGCTAGTCCTTGCATCGTTAATTCGTTGAATGCTGCTTGCCCGAAAGAAACAGCAGAGAACTAATAACCAACAGCACTTGGTTGTGAGCTTGATATTATCTAAATTGTAAGTCTCGCCCCATTCATTTAGCTTAGCAACTATTGGGGCTATGATAATTTCCGGATTAACAATAGATTTAATCTCTGTTTCTTAGATAGTTTCCAAGAATTTCTTTATGCATGGTGAATTCTCCATAGCCCTCGATTCTGGTACCAGGTTAAATATTGTTGGCTTATAAGACTTGATTGTGTTAACACTTAGTTTTCTGAACCTGAAGAGGTGTGCCAGGTGGTTTACAACATGACTGGCTAGAATTTCCTCTGATTGGTTATCGTTTAAATTCCAGTCTAGAAAGTTTTGTTGCTTAGAATTGTACATAGATCTACGCTTGACTGCTCGATGGTTGGAAACGATAATTTCAATTGATGTATCCAACGGACCTTGCGCTTTGAAGAAGCACCGCTGATTCATCACGCCATAAGACATAACTTTTTGTTGCTCAACAGCGACGACTTTCCGCTTCTTGGATCTCATATTACTGTGGTTGCTTGTAGCACTAGCGGCTGTGAGATTGATAGCTTCTGGAGGTCAGGATACCATATCGCGATTTTCCACAGCGGAGATATCAGTGTGATCTTCAGAAGCTTTCTGCGGACTTTTTGTATAATTTGAACGAGCAAATTCCAAGAAGGGCAGCAGTACGGGTTGTTCCAGTGAGACCAGTCGAAGAGAAGGGCGTCCTGACCTATGGCTCTGTTGTCTGAGAACCAGCAGTAAAATCGGTATACTTTATTGTTCGCTCCAGAAGCGAACAGATCTACGTCGTGTATTTCATAAATATTGGAGATCGCTATACTTGTCTCCTGAGATATTGACAATTCGTTCAATCTAGTTAGTCGACTCGATACATCGGTTGGATTCATTATCGATGGGACAAACGTAACTTGAGGTCGGGTGTTAGTGGAAATGCAATAAAGTCAGATTTTCTCTGATAACTCTAGCAATTTCGGAGAAGTAGCTCCACATGCTTCTTCATGTATGATAGAGTGGTAGTATTTACTGAGTCGACTAATACCGAGTGATAAAAAACATTCTGAAGATGTAAAGCGTATATGATCGATAATAATTCTTTGGGGTTTATTTGAAATAACGACCCTGAGTGACTCCACAAACCGGCTCAGGATTCTGAGTCCACTACTATCCCCTTCGCGGAATCGCTGGGATCCGTGAATATTTCCAGCGCTGGGTTCTCGTACAGAAAGGTAATACCATTCCAGGATTTCAGCTTTTGTTCCCGGAATGTCAGATTCTGGATTGTAGGCTTGATTAGTGTGACTATCGATGTCCATAATTTCGACTTCGATATGCAGTTGTTTTTTAGTTCCATCAATTGACTCAGAATGAGTCTGCCTGGGATTAGAGCCATTGAAATTGCTTGCGCTTTCCCAATGAAGCTCTCCAAGTATCCCAGAGTTGTTTGTCCAACCCTCAAAAGTTTTGAAGCTTCTCTACAGAGATCCCGGACCTTTTATGAAGGGACTTTGATTGAAATATCCCATGAATTGATTAATATTCCATAGAGTGTGATCGATTTTGTTGGCGCTGTTATCTACTTCTCGAGTTTTATTTTGTATCCTAGCTGTATCAGCTTCGAATTTATCTTGTCCATATTCTGTTTGCAAGCCTCCCTTGATTCTTCTAGAATCAAACTTTAGTCTAGTTATGCTGAAATTCGGATCCCTTGTGTTCTCGCCAATGTAAATATCGAGCGAAGAATCTTGGTAAACGTGTACGGGATCAGTGAAAGTCCGAATGGAAGAGCTAGGAAATGATAATCTTGTTCATTCCAGCAAAAACAGAGGTACTTATTGCAAGATTCGTGTATTAGGATAATCATGAACGCATCTTCCAAATACAGTCATGTCATGAAGTCCTTTCGGATTAATAGGCGGCAAATCGGGACTAGAAATTACATTTTGAAATTCCTCTCTTGTATGTGCTGATTCAATTGCTTCAGATCTAGTACTGACCTGAATCAACCTGTCTTCTTTGTCATAACAAGTATGTTGTTGTAGAAGCCCTTATCGCGAGCTTTGAATTGCTCATTGCTTTCTTCTACAATATTGATGCCACCTCTGTGATGACGGTGTGGGTGGCTGGGTCCATCTTCTTCCTGTAGCGCTGTGGATGGATAGTCAGTTTTGGCAGCCCCGCTAGCACTGTTATTCGTGTCGGCTTCGTCGTCAAAAATTCCAATTCTTTATTTAGAAGCCGTCGTGGTCTACTAAATAGAATTATCCAACTCTACTGATGCACCTTCACATTCTGTTAATTCTTCCAGAATGTAACCTTTTATCCTTTCTTAACGATTTTGTGGATCCACTTGCTTTCGGTCAGTTTTTTCCAAGCTGACCTGAACATCGCGAGGCGGCCCCCTACCGGGGCTCCTACTGTGGAATCTATTGAGATACCCTGCCCCTGTAGCGTCCTCTCCCGCAAAAATTTGACTGGTGAGATAATTATTGACTGTGGCGGACAAAATTGCAGCTAATGTAGTTTGCTCCTGAGTAGTATTGCTGATGGTACTGATCTGAGTGCCGTACTTCCATCTCCCCCTGAAAGAGATTACGGATCCTCTCATGTTTCTTTGGCTTCTAGCTGGAAATGAGTGCTTCAAACTTTTCTTGATTCATTAGTGTTTTTGTATCTGGGTCCACTAACTTTTCCGGTTTTCCGGGAAGATCCATCCCCTTGCGCAGGTTGTCCAGTCTACCCTGTGTAACTGTAGATGGGATATCCGTTAAAAGTGCCCTCATTGTGTTACAGAAAATGATATGTGGGTCGTCTTCCCTTATTTACGGGTCATCCTGGATTATGCGGTACACGTAGTAGTCAATATTTCTGATCGCCAAAGCTAGTGAGGCTTGAATTTCTTGTATGAATTGATGGGATTTCTTCACCGCCGCGAAAGCTGATTCATTCATTGGCGGTAGTTGGTAGAACATAGTACTACTTCTAGGAAAAGAGTCAAAAGCATGTTTCATTTATTTTTCGGACAACGGTTTACGATAGAAGTCATATTAAATTGAAGGAAGAGCTTTGATATACTCTGGATAGACTACTAAATCAGTTATCAAAATTTTTGTGGATATGGACGGGTCTTTAGGCTCTTCATGTTGTTTCCAGTCACACAAGAGTTGCTTGACCATTTCGGCTAGCTTGTTGAACTGCTACTGATTGACCAGATTCTGCCTGATATTGCCTTGGTTCATTATTTTAAATTTTAAATTTTTTAAAAGTAAATACTTATTTTGGATTTCAAAATCTTTATTTTGGTTGAGTACCTTTGCGAAAGAAAAGATGATAAGGATAGCACAGAGCCGTACTTTCAGTATTATATATAAAAAATTTTAAAGGTGCTTATTTATACGTACTACAATTTTATTGGTTTTTGGAAGTTCGATGTTTTATCCAATAAAGATGATAACATCTTAATATGACCACCCCCTTGAAGTATAATATTCTATAATTAAATACGTTTTTTAGAATCGAATTTGGATTTATAAAAACCGAAATTAAGAAAATTGGCTCGTAAATATGAAAACTCTTTGAAAATGTGGTTTAGTTTATTTTCGCCTTTATTTGAAAATATTTATTCATTATTATTATTGGACAAAACAATTATTGTATTATCCTCTTTCCAACTCCAACACTTTTGCACTTTTTTAAAAATAATATTTAAATAAATCTAATATATGAGGGGTTCTTTATGAAGATAGTGCTTTTATTCATATTGGGTTACAATGTACAAAATTTTAAAATTAGTAAAGTCCCAATACAGAGGTTTGCATTCTATTTTACAAAATTCCAAATCGATTTTGCATTAAAAATTTCTACCTTATCAATTTTCAAAATTACGCTAGTATTTTTCAGACGATTTTACATAGATTTATTTCAATTTTGGAAAGCTCACAGTCAATTTTGCAAAGCTCTGATTGGACATTGCATAACTACTCATTTGAGCGGGCAAAAGAAAAGTAAAGGTTAATGAGAATCTCTTGCTTCAAAAAAATCTCTACACCATAGTAACAGTTTTATAAATGGAAAAAAATCTACAAGATTTATTGGCTTTTATTAATAAATATTTTTCTATAAATCCTTTATACTTAATTTTTTTCCTAGCTTTTATTCAAAATTAGCTTCTAATATAAATTTATTTGCGCTGTAATTATACTGATAGCATATCATTTCTATTTCTAATATTTTTTTGAATCATTCAGTTTTATTAAACATAAATCAAAAGCATACAAAAAAAACTATTCAAAAATATTCAAAAAGTTAAGATAATATCAAGAAAAATAATTTTTCAACAGACTTCCGATCGCTGCTCTAGCAACTCTGTAACCATTGGGGACTGGTTCAAGGGTATAATTATTGTAAAATTTTTATAACATAACGTTCTTGTTATATTATACTAAAAAAAATTTCATTAGTTATATTTTATTCATAACTATTATTTATCAAAAACAAACATTGTGGAGGTGGTAGGCGAAAACTTTCTTAATATAAAATAAGAAATCAAAAAAATTAAACAGCAAGTATTCCAAAAAAATTTTCTTGGTTTAATTTCAATAAATACGTTTACTTTTTGCTGATGTATATGGAAATATACATGGTTGCTATCAATGTGTATAAACTGTTCATGAAATACTTAATTAAAACTTTAAAAAAACATCAATACTTACTAATATTAAATACTAATAAAAAATAAATTTGAAAAGTTTTATAAAAGTATTCAAGTTATGTAGTTTTATAATAATTTGCATCAAAAAATGATTCTCATAATTTATAAAATAATTCGTCTGTTTATGAATCAAATAATAGTTGTGTTAATATTGCTGTGAGTTATAGTACGTATAATTAATTAATATTTTATATTCGTATTAGTGTACACATATCTAATATTGGGTACGTATAAGTTTGATTTCGATAAAATTTAGGTTTGAGTAAGTTTGGTCAATTTTTGCCTGAAATAAGAGAAATTGGTTATAATACTGTAAAATAATGTTAAAATATTCGTGAATATTAAGCAGGTAAATACAAAAGGCAGTACTTAAGTAGAAGCTAGAAAAAAAAATTAAGACTAAAGGACTTGTAGAAAAATATTTATTAATAAAAGCCAATAAATATTGTAGATTTTTTTCCATTTATAAAACTTACTATGCTGTAGAGATTTTTATTAACCTTTTTTTTCTTTTGCACGATCAAATGAGAATCTATACAATATCGAATGTGAACTTGCAAAATTGAATGAAATCTTATTATAAATTGAATAAAAGCTTTACAAAATTGAAAATATTCAATGTAAAAACGTTTGAAAAATTCTAATATAATATTACAAATTGAGGCGCGAAAAATTTTTCTATTGCAAAATTGTTTTGGGTTTTTGCAAAATAGTCAGACTGTTTTGCAAAATAGAATGCAAAGCCCTGTAAAGAAAGTCTAGAATCAATTTTATCAAATCTTACATTCAGAATGAAATAAGCAAATGGAAAAATCAAAATGCCTTTTCAATTCCTCCATTAACCCTTTCATGGGCGGTAGACTAATTTTGATCCACCAGATATAGCCAACTGTCTTCAACAAAAATAGTTAAATTCCGAGGCTTTAAGAAGTATAGGTATACTGTAAAATAACACCAAATAGTAAATTTCATTATTAATCATAAATGAATCAATAATTTGAACTTTTTATATTGTTGGACGGGAACAGGATAAAAAGCGAATTTATTTATTAGTTGGTGGTTTAAAAGGTAAATATATTATGCACTGCTAACATACAATAAACCTAAAATTGAACGAATCTCGGAATTAAATTATTTTTATTGAATATATTTGGATATATTTGGTAGGTCAAAGCTAGTCTGACATCCGTGAAAGGGATAAAAAAAATTACTAAATATAATTATAATTATAAAGGTAAAATTAGAAATGGTTAAAAATTTATTGGCTTTTGTTATATATTTAGATAAAAAAAATACTAGCTTGTAGTGTTATAATAACCATCAACTATTAAGGCTTTGGAAATTAAGATTATTGGATTCCATCTGATGGTGATTATTAATTTTCTTTCTGAAAAATTCTATCTTGGAATAATACACTAACCAAAAAAGCTTATTATGATTATTAATCCAACGTTCCAACGTATTTTCTAACCTGAAGTAATCTTTGTATCCATGAAGAAAAAAAAAGTAAGTTTTGTAAAATGCAAAGCGTTACTCTATCGCTCCATAAAATGTAATGCTATAATGTTACAGTAGTTCAAGTAGTAAATATGTCTTTTTCAATATTAGCCAAATAATGTTAATATTTTTTTTTAAAAAATATAAATTGAGCTAAATATGACACTTTTAACGCTTATCAACAATCATACAGATCAAAGAACAAAGCAACTCTAACTAACACTACAAAAACAAACAATAAAACAAATTAAAAAAATGACCAAGCCCACTGTATTCGTTGTATACTACTCTACCTACGGCCACTTGAGGACTGTTGCTGATAAGGTTGTCGAAGGCTTGAAAAGTACCAATCTTGTAAATGTTGAACTGCGCCAATTCCCTGAAACTCTTCCTCAAGAAGTCTTGGAAAAAATGCACGCTCCACCAAAAGACGCTTCTGTCCCCGAGTTCACACTTGATGAGCTTGAAGCCGGCGATGCTTTCATGTTCGGTTTCCCAACCAGATTTGGAACTGCTCCCACACAAGTCAAATCTTTCATCGATTCAACAGGTGGACTATGGGCCAAAAAAGCCCTTGTCGGAAAGATGGCTGGTATCTTCTCTGGAACTGGTTCACAATCAGGCGGTCAAGAATCAAATGCTCTCACGTTTTTGCCAAATCTTATCCACCATGGTATGATCTTTGTACCAATGGGCTTCACCCACGACAACTTGTTTGCTGTCGATGAAGTCGTTGGAGGATCTGCATATGGCTCAGGATCATTCGCTTCAAGCACCGGTGTAAGAGCCGTCTCTGACAAAGAAAAGGAAATGGCATACCACCACGGTGAATCATTCGCTAAAATAGCTTCAAAATACCACAACTAAAATTTGCATCTAACCAACCCAATTTAACCTACAATTTAGCACTTTATTTAAGCATATTGGCCTTAGTAACAACCCCACCCCATAGATTTATTAACTATACCTATACAAAAATAAAAATATTATAACTTTGATTTTACTGCATTAATTATAATCTGTTTGATCTAGCTCATATTATTTGTATCAGCTCCCTGGTATATGAAAACTGTTTATAAACTACAAGTTTTTTTATATTAGATACGATAATTTTTATATTAGAATTGCTATTCTTGGGCACGCTGATAGGATTAGAGAATCTATAAAATTTTATTTCTTATCTATTTTCACTTTTTTTTACGCCCTAACTAAATAAAATTGACTATTACCATCGAATACGTAGTCTATCGACTTTAAGTTGTTAATACAACTTTTTTGACCTTGCCAAGAGCTACATTTTTGTCTCTTTAGACAAATTTTAACTATTGCAATTAAATTGTAAGTGCTCAAGTTTGGTGCACGGTTTTTATTACCCAAATCGAGAGAAAAAAAAGTACGCAAATCGTCGAATTTAACGAATTTGATTATTTCGACTAATTTGCGACATATAAAAAAGCCCACACAAAAAAAAAATACAAAAAAAAAAGCACAAAAAAAACACCAATTTAATTAACTATGGTCATTAGAAAGCCCGTAAAACGTGCTAGAACCTTATTTAGCGACGTTGTGAAGGGTAATGATCATCAATACCTATCAAATAAAGTACAAAACAGCTGTGTTGCTGATTATCCTATGGGTAACAGCCAGCATAGGCTAAACCATGATCCCAGATCACAGTTAAACATTAAAAAAATGCAAAAAAGCTCAGCTAAAAAAATCCACGCAGGAAGAAAAGGAAATCTGACAGACATGAGCATGTATAAGGAGGTTTCCATCAAGCATATGCTTTTTGGAGGTGAAATGACCTGCCTCAAGAAGTTCTGCACTGGCGGCTCCGACATGAAAGTCGGCTGCTCATGGGCCCAATTCAAAGGGAACCACATCGACGCCCTTGAGGTCATATTCAGTGCGCTTAAAGACGTGTCGTACATTAGACAGGACGACCATCGCGCCGGCACCACATACATGATTTTTAACAGCATAAAAGACGCAAGCAATCTAATGTCTACTAAATTGGTCTATAACGAAAAGCCAATAGACCTATACCAGACAGTGAAAATCGAGGAGGATATCACTGTAGTAAACATCCCTAACTTCAGGGATGTAGGAATCGAACCAATGGCCAAGCTAATCTTAAAAGAGCTTGGGCCTTGGTGCGAAATCAAGGATATCAGCGCTTAGCGCCGATTCGACAACAACCAGTACCTCCCATATGGGATCAAAGTACTTGTTAAAAAAAATAACATGGATGTCGACCTCCCAAGCTTCCTCGACCATGAAAATGGTAAAATAAACATTTTTTACGAGGGCTGTAAGGAGGCATGCAGCTACTGCAAGGAGGCCGGGCATTGGAAATCTGAGTGCCATAAAATCAAGAAAAACCAAATAAAAAAAAATGCACGCGAGAACATGCAGAAGCTAAAATTCAGCTTTAACAGTTCCAACGCTGAAGCACCACCGGTATCAGCCGCTCCTCAAACTGATGATTCTAAATCAGTGATTTCAGAAGCTCAATCCAGCTCAAAGTCGGTTGAGAAGTCAAAAATCATCAACGATACTGAAGTATCAACCAATGATGAAGCTGCAACAGCCAAAACGGGCACCATAAATCTCCTGAGGGGCACCGTAGACTTAAAAAAACCTTCCGCCAGCTCATTAAATGATGCTGTGATGCCTCCCAGCTCTAATGAAAAAGTATCATTAGATGATGATACCGAGTCTGACGGCAGTGATGATGACAATCATCAACCTAATATCAAAAGAACAGCCAAATCCACTATTAATAGTGATGATTTCTCCGATATCTCGGTAGATAGTGATATGAGCTCCCCAATGGAGATCAAAAAAGAGTTCATATCACCGAATCTCAGCCCTAATAACGAATCTGATGGGTATATCCCCCCATCAGCGCACGCATTGATGGCAGCAAAAGCCAGAATTGGGAAAATATCAGATCAAGAATTTAAAAATATGTATCGAATGTAGATAAGGCGCAGCCAGGAAGCAATAAAGCTGCTATAGAGCCTGAATCTGACGCCAATCATCAGGAAATCTCTGATATAGAGTACTGATGATCATCATAAAATCTTCAACACATAAAGTGAATCAAAAAATCTCTAAAAAAATTATAAAATATCAAAATCTCAAAAAAAATCTCTGAAAAAATATCGAAAAATTCTTGGTTCTCAATGTCCAAGAACTCAAAAAAGATACTGTAAAAAGGTACATTGTGCTAAATAGTATCCTAAAAGACCATCAGTTTACAGTAAAAAAAATCAGACAACATAACGGCGAATTGAGGCACGAAATTCACTCCATTGACCACCAAAAGATCAACATATCAAAAACTGAAATAAAATCAATTGAAAAATTTCTGGGCGCGAAAATTAGGCGCGAAAAAAATTAAAAATTTCGATTCGCCAATTTAAGTGGCCAAAAAAAACAAAAAATTAATTGCTCAAAAAACAACACTCTGACGGTTATGACCTACAATATACGAGGCATAAAGAATATAAAAGAGGAACTTGAGCACTATCTGAATTTTTCAAAGTCGGATAGTGCTAAGATCAATATTCTGGCACTCCAGGAAACATTTTTAACGAAAAAAACTTACCGCTGCCGCATACCAGGATACACATGTATAGAGGCCAAAGCCGACCACGCCAGGGGCGGTACCGGTCCACTGCTGGCAGTAAAAAATAATATTGGACTAGAAATTAGCGAATTTAAAGCAGCGCCTACTTGTCTGTCTGGGATAGTCTCTGGGCGCACCAAAAATGGTGATAAATTCACGCTTTTGGTCACAAATGTACACTTCCCAAACGCTGGAATTCGCAAAAAGCGAGCGATTTCCGAGCTTTTGGAAAACTATAAAAATTTCAATAAAAAATTTAAAAAACACATACTGCTGGGGGACTACAATATGGACACCCCGACGTCAAAAAAGTTTACTCTGAAGCTTAGAATTGGGTTCCAACATGCAAAAGTGACCAACTCGACATGGTCGAGGTACAATAAGAGTACTGTGGGCCGAATGATCGACCACATATACTATGCTG
>LSSN01000286.1:10015-28882 GCA_001970855.1 Smittium culicis
AAAAAAAAAAAAAAAAAAAAAGCCGTGCAAATTAGGGCTTGAGGGCTCTGGATCCACTCCCGGCCATATCTCCAGCCCCAGACCCAACTCCAACTCCAACTCCATCTGCTTTTCATAGCCTTACGTTCTGATTCGATCATAGCTTACTCATCACCACCACTCTATTCGCTTGAGACCCTACCTCCAATAAGATACATTATTCGCAGACTGTAATAGATTGTCCAATGGTTTATAGCGCTTGGCTTTTAGGCTCTGAAAAGCAGGTGCGTATCTTATTCGCAGGCTAATAAGCCGTTACCAAACTTTACTCCTAAACTATGCATTTTTCAACACAGTACAGTTGCTCATTTACTGCTTATGCCTTGATAAATCGCTCAAGTACTCCTGTTTTCTTCTAATCTGTCCCGAGCAATGCCGATCTATACTGAGCTAAGCTAAGTTAAGCTAAGCTATATCAGCCTTCGTTTGCAATGATCGTTTGGGCGGTTTAGGCTGACGCCGATAAGCGCTTTATTTGGATGCCTGTATAACTTATTACTAAACATTCCCTAAATTAAACCGCGTCGAGTGTTGGACATTGATGATTTGCTACTCTCCTCAACCAATCTACCAATCACACTGCTTCACTGGAAAAAAAAAAGCGCTCCGAATCAGTATATCCAAGAAACGCATTTCTTTTTACGTTTCTGATCCATTTCGTCAGCCTGAAAAGCCATTAAGTGGTATACTCGAAACTAACCAGCAATATTTATAATACTATGTATACAGTTTATTAAGTCTTCACAAGTCTAATGTACTCCAAAATATCTTAATTATAAAAATAAAACTAGAAAATTGTAACTAAAAATTTATGTGCGATAAAAGAGGTCTTCTAAGTAGCCTGGAAAGTTAGCAGTATAGCGTAATATCTACTTCTTTTCTCCCAAATGGCGAGTCGAATGGCTCGAATCGATGTCTGACTCACTGCCACTCGAGTATGTGTCTGAGCCTCTACCACCCCTTCTCCTCTCTCTTCTATCTCCTTTTTTGCTACCTCCTGCATCTCTATCGCTATGATTACTATCTCTACTCCTACCCCTACCCTTACTGCTTCTGCTTCTGCTTAAGCTGTCGCTGTTGCTGCTACTATCCCGAGACTTTTTAGAGCGCTTGCTGTTATGCGAGTTAGAGCCCTTTGAGATACTGCTCCTCCTCCTCCTCCTCCTTCTACTACCATCCCTGCTATCACTATCACTATCGCTGCCACTACTTTCGCTGCTACTGCTGCTGGCACTCCTTCTCCTCCTGCGCTCGTCTTTGCCCCCTGCTCTTCGCTTTCGGTACTTGCTGACTGCCCCGCGGCCCCTACGATCGCCCCTACTGCTGCTGTACCCCGACTCGTCCTCTGAATATGAAGAGCCGCTCTCGCTGCTAACTGACCTGCCTCTCCTCCCATCCTTCTCGAGTTTAGCCTTCTCTGCTGCCGCCTCGCGCTCCTCGTACTCTAACTTCTTCTGCTGCTTGCGAAGCTCTACTAGCTCTCGATCAAAACCCATCCCTTCTACATAATTGCTTGGGATTCTCAGTGCCGCGCCGAAACTATCTATTTGCTTCTTCTTCAGCTCGCTCATCTCGTGCGTTTCTTTCACCTTCGACTTGTCCTTCGCTCTAAGTTCAGGCCTGCCACTAGCATACCTCTCCAACAAGTCGTTGCGCAGTTTATCCACGGCCTCTTCCACTAAATCTTCCTCCATTCTACAAGAATCAATAAACTGCTTTTAATTAACCCCATCTATAAATAAATATATAAATATATAACAATTACCCTTTGTCTTCAAGCTCATCCTGCAGCTTTATACATTCGAGTTCGATTTTTCTCTTATATTCATGCTCTAATATCTCGCTCTCCATCTTCTCCCTCGCCTGCATCTTCTTCTCCTTGAACTCCTCGCTCTCATCTCTATCCTCGCCTCGACCATCATCTAACCGTGCCCTCTTAGGCCTAAGAACTGATAGATTCTTCACTACATACCCATTCGTTCCGCTTCCCCTCGACGTCGACATCCCTATTCCATTGTACATCTTTTTAGATTAATCTTGATTTGGTTATAATTTTTCAAAACTTTAGTTTTGTTGCACACAGAGACAATAATTTCACTCCCTTTTTTCCTTATTTTTATTTGCCCAATATATCTTTTTTTTTTTCCAATCCAATATTGATCCATATCCTCTCTATAGTAATTCAAAAATAATCTGGCCAATCATAATAAATAACTATTTACCCGCCCTTGACACTGACCTATGAAAAATAGTGTTTGGGATTAAAGCATAAGTCACAATCTGATTTTATACCCTCAGTAAATAAAATTAATTCCAATAGTATTTTATACCCAAATTAAATATACCGTAAAGCTATCTTCTTTTTCTTTTGAAGAATAGAAAAAGGTGAATCAACCAATAAAAATCAAGTAAAATTAAAGTTGTATTTTTTCATAAAAAAAATAAGAAATTAGATGGAAGAGACAAATAAAGTTGTTTTAAGGAACAAAGCCAAAGCTGGGCTAACGTAGCTATCTCAAGAACTAAACCCCCTCCCCTCCGTATTAAAAAAAATAAAATAAAATGTGCAAGTTCATTCCAGCTCCTTTATTTAAAACTACTGTTTGACTCGAACCTATAAAAAGTAAAATCGCGTGCATAGGCGGCACATATTTAAAGTTAGAGCTTTAACTAAGAGAATTTGATCAAAATATTAACGAGTTCGTTGAATATATTCTAGCCCAGTTTTGAGAAATCCAAATATGCTTTGAAATCAACTTTCTTCGAAAAATTTCCAAAAAAAAAAAAAAAAGCTGGAATATTGGGAACTACAGAGTGCTCTGAAGATCATTAAAAACCGTAGCTATGCAGCCATACGCCAGTTTACGCGTATGGGGGGGGCGCTCCATAAATCTTAAAATGAAATTTCAAAAATAAGTAAAGTTATTTATATCGCTGCACTCAAATGCAAAAAAAATCAACCCTTTTTCATCTAAAAGCATCAAATTAAATTTCAAAGATAATAGATATTATGATTCACCAACTACTTTCATGAAAATCATAGTTAAAGCTCTACTACTTTGAAAATATGCTGAACCAATTTGTACATATTTCAATGAATCTGATTATTGTAAATTTCAATGCGATTATATAAATAAAAATATGAAATAAATGCGGTTAGTAAAGATTTAAATCGAATAGTAAATACAGAATATTCAAATATTTCTACTTATAACATATATCTGAATACTCTGAAATAAATTGTGACATTTCTATGCAAGATAAACTGAATAAAAATTTTAATTATAAAATTTAAGCTCAGAATCTAAATTGAACTAAATTTATACACACCTTGCTAAAAATAATTATAAGAAGAATTTTAGCTTTCAATTACCTGGTATAAGAATTCTCTTGGAATCGAATTATTTATTTGCTTTCAGGAGATAATAATTATACTAATAATATCGGCTCGTTTTCTGAATCCAAAAGCTTTAATGCGAAATCAAAAGGGCTTTTAATAATTTAAAAATATATATAAAATTTATAAAATAATTACAAACATTGTAATTATTTTATCATAAATCGAAAATTAATATCTACTGCTAGAAACGGAAACCAGCTATTTTATTATTATTATTATTATTATTATTATTTAGATGGAAAAATAAGCAGAAAATCTACAAAAACTCAGTAAAAAAAAATAACAATCTTTATCGTAAAGGTGATATCATCAATTTTAAAAAAAAAAAATTACTTCCTTGAATAAAGCTGTAAAAACAGGCACATTATATCTTTAAGAAAAATACATTAAAAATTCAGACGCATAATTTTGGACCAACTTTTGGAATTTATCGGAACTATGGTCAAAATATATAGCTTAAATTATAAAAAAAAAAGTGATAAATTATTAAAATTCCTATTTTATTCCAATGGAAGTGCAAATTTAACATTGGTGGAAATAGGAAAAAATATGATAAAAAAATATACTATACCTACTAAATATTTAAAAATTATGGGCATTTTTAATATAATTTACAACTATGAAATCTATAACTAATAAAAAAGAATGCGGTTTAATATTAATTTTAGACATTATTACGGTTAAAAACCTGATAATACAAATAAAAGCCTAGAATAATGAAAAATTAATAATAATAAACTATATATGGCTTAATCTTTCAAATTAGACACTTTAAAAAAAAATTATTATATATCTGGTGGGAATATTATGATAGATACAAGTTTATAATAGAAATCATCGAATAAAAGTGATTTTTAGAGAATTTTAAAAATGATAAAATATTCTTAGCTTAGTTCTTGGGCAATAAATACGTCGCATTTACGTAAAAATTTCCAAATATGATAAAAATTAAAACTCGAAATCAGTGTTTAATTCAAACTAATTTCAATTTAATACAATTTAAAATTAAATCCTTTAGATAATTAGATTTAATTTTATGGAAAGCTATTGAGTAAGACTCTATAAGAAAATACAAGAAAATATTTATAAATTTTGGTAAATTAAATTATATAAATATTCATATCTATTCGCTTAATATATAAAACGATTTTATAATTCTTAATAACAAGCAAAATTATTAACCTAATATAAATTGTACACTAAAACAAAAATTTTCCATCTTAAGAAAAATAAAAAACAGTTTTGAACGATTAATAGTATTTTTTTGTTCAAATTCTAAAATTAGGGTGAAAACTTTTAAAAAATTTCTTTTGGTTATAAAAAATTTAAAAAAAAATATAAATAGAATAGCTTTAATAAAAAAATTTCTACTGAACAGTCACAGTATAATATTATTTGCCATTATTATATTCAAATGTTTCCACCATCCCAGAATTTTGCACAAAGAGCCAAATGTTGCTAACTTGCTAAAATACTTAATAACGCTCAAATTTGAGAAGAGAAAGTATAATTAGATAAAGTAAAAAAAAAAAGTGTTCTATTTGTAGCACGCCGAAAAATAAGCCCCCTATTTCAGTTATAAATACTTTTAAACTTTAAAACGAAAATTAAAAAAAAATAGAGAAATACTAAAGATAGTCCATTAATTCCCCTCGTTCCTAAAAAATGCACTCTAAATATTTTAAAAAATTCTATTCCTATTACTTCATCTAGCAATTATGAAAAAAGCTATCCAAGATACTAATCCACTGCAGGAATTTATGAGAAAAAGAAAAATAAATATAAACCTGACTATTTTAAAAGATTAAGCGTTTTTGATTAAATTCTATCTGCAATCTTCATAATTAAAAAGCTTAATAAAAGCACTGAAATTAAAAAAAAGATAACACTAAATTCTGACCAAGAAAAGGAATTTGACTGAGTGTATTGGGGATATTTATTCTTATTCTTAGAATAATTAGGATTTTTCAATCATTATAAATATGATTTAACCCTCCAAGTCCTAAATTTTTCAATTTCCAAATGATAAAGTATGCATTTTAATTATCAAATGAATATTTTATGCACTCCAGGACTTGAAGGGTTAAAACATATATAAAGGATATAAACTCACTATCATTAGTAGAGGAGAAAATAGCTAGCCAATTATTATCAAAAAAGGACCAAGAAAATATGACCGCATATTCCCACTTTTATTTAATTTTAAAATGACCCTTTAATATTTTATGATAAAAGAAAGGAATACGGGAAAATATGTTTCAAATATAGAATTCAAATACTAGTATACGAAGATGACTAATTATAAGAATTAGAAATCGAAATTTATATAAATACGAAAAAAATTAGTGGAGCGCTCAATTCCCATTCTTTAGCCTCATCCGCTAAAATAAATTCTTAAAAAATAATATTTATACAAATAAGAGAAAAATAGATAATTGACTAGCTAATAAATTTGTAATCCAAAAAGATTTATTTAATTATCTAGATATTATTTTCCAAGCTTTAAAACTGCAAAAGATGTGTTTCTCAGGGCATATACTGCTAGAATCAATTTAGTTCCAATAATGAGAATTAACTCGTATTATATAAAGAGATAAGATAATTTAGTTCTATCATCTTTATTGAATAAAATAAACCGAGTTTAAAAAACTAGCAAAAAAGTAAATTTTTTTTTTTTCATATACCATATAAAGTACGTATTTTGTATATTTATCATATTTAGGCAAAGGTAAAATGGGAACGGGTGCGCGGATCTAAATTTATCTCATCTCTTCATATCATATGGATTAATTTTCGTTCTTCAAACTTGATTAATTCTAACATTATTTCTCTCAGGAGATATACTTAGATAATCCTAAGGCAAAATCGACTCTGTAATGTTCAAATTTCGACTATAAAGAGTCGATAATAGCTGTAAAACATATATTAGCCTGACTAAAACGTATGTGAAATAATTAAATCTGCTGGATGATCTGAATTTGCTACTAATAATGCTCCAAATATTCTTGCTTTAGGTATTTGCTCACCATTACTTATAATCATTTTTGTTATAGATTTGATATTTCTAGGTATTCTATCCACACTTAGAAGTTTTCTATGATAATTTATATATCTAAACAGGCGATTAACTGTAACATTTTTGTCTTTATTGCGTGGTCTTGAACGGGGAACTTTTGCTAACCTTTCTTTATATGTTTGTTATCCCGCCACGGGGAATACTAATTCATCAGGATATGATCTAATTTGACAAGATTTTTCTATCGGTCTATCTTTTCTCTTCACCTAGGGTGAAAATATAACTAGATTTATTGAGAAATATAAAACTATGGCTCTCGAATCTTCTATTCAGTGAACACAACGTCATCTCAATATAACGAAAATTGCAAGCAGACAACATGTCTTGGCGGTCAAAGATTTAAATTCAAGGTATTTGTTAAATACAAGATTTCTGAAATATGTAACTATAGGTTTGATGTTTATATAATGGTCAATGAATGGGTTTATATTCAATTAATCTAGTTATTTGAAGAATTTCTTGTATAAATTACTATTTTTATTACAGTTGTCTTCGGACATCAAAATAGTTAAAGCGAATTTTTATGCCTTTAATGTATTAACTGCAAGTTTCTTTACTGTGTAGATATCAGCTATGCAGTTTGAAATCTGTTTTACTGATGTATTTCCTAATATATTATTTTCAATCTTTTAATATAAAAATTAGTTTTGAGTATCGTAATACATTGCTCTTCTTTTAACCGATCTATGATTATTTTCCATTATATATGCTGCTTTAGTGTATATAATTTCTTCTTCGATGGGGCCCCACTGATCCTCTATACAGCTAGTTACCACTAATAATTTGAATTCAGTAGAGATTTTCCGCTTCTTGGTTCTGGTATGACTTCAATTGATTCTATTCCTATCGGCCTCGTTATTCACTAAATTGTGACGTCTGGGGACTACGTTCCAGAGTTCCATTGAGGGGTTATTAACATTAATTTCAGACATTCTATCCTGAATCTTATTATTATTTCTGGAATCAAGTTCTATTTTAGATAGCAATATTTTTTGACCTAGTTTATCCATTCCTGTTTCAAGGCACTCATTTCCTCTGCCTTCGAGTCTTGGTAGAAGAAGTATCTATCTAACTTCTTTTTTTTTCAAGGCGAATAGCTCCACGTCGTGTGGGCCAAATCTCGAGTGTATTTTATCGATTGAATGCAAAACCAGAGTACATTCTATCTGGGTCTTCATGAGAATCGGCGCATCTGATTGTTTGATGTGCGTTGGTACACATGCAATTGCGAGCCTCGTATTGTAATTCAAAAAATGCTTTCATAAAATTTCAGATAAATAAAAATGCTCTTTAGAGATGGTTCCTAAAACTTAATCGCATAATCCAACGCATTTTGGTTGTCTGTGTATATTTTCACAGCCCGCGCTTGAACCTGTGGTAGCTCCAAGGAGTAATTTATTGTTAATAGCTCCTTTTAGTTGATGTGGGTATCGGCTAAAGAGCTCGGTGAGATACCTGTTATGCACAGAAACACTCTAGAACTTTATGGAACATTATGGAATACAACGGAACCTAATGTAACATCATAAACATCATAAACATCATGGAATACAATTGAACCTTATGGAACATCAAAGAGCATAATGGAACATTTTGAAATACAATGGAATGTTATCCATAGATTATTTCAAGTCGCTTCTAGAACCTTCTAGAACGCTTCATAATATTCCACATGCTATTATTTGAAAATTATAAATTCTTTTATAATTATCTTTATTTAATAATATCATTTACATTTTTCTTTAAAAGTATAAAATGGTAACCTTTTTCCATCTTGCTAAAAAATCTAAGTTTATTATTTATTTTATAATATTTATCCCACTAAATATATATTATCCCTATAAAATTAAATAAATAACACTATATTGGTCTTATTTTCAGTATTAGTACAACCTTAGCCCTGTCAATACTCTTCTCTTTGTGCCGAACAATACCCGAATAATCTTTTCCTTAGCCAATATTCCTCAAGAATTTTCGCTCAAATTTGTAAATATTTCTAGATACGCTGCCTCTGGAATAAATAAGCAAGCATTTCATTTCATCAACTAGCTTCCCACAGCGTAAAGTTCTGTATTAGCGGGATTTACAGCTTCACTATCGATGTTCATTGTTAAAATTTAGATAAAGTATTGTTATTCAGTCAAATAATCTTCTTAAAATCAGCATTCGATAAAATACAGCATCAGAAAATACTTGCTTTTTTCCAATGAATCTCACCAGATTATTCAATAAAAATCATCCTTTAGTTACTAATTTTACTGCATCCATCCGTAAGTCCCTGATCTTTTCTTTGGGTGCTGTTAGATTCGAATATTTTTTATAGAGAAAAAAGAGAAAATTGAAAGACTTAGAGATTCGAAAAATGAATCATAAAGTCTTATATACTAATAAATAAAATATTGTGATCGGATAATTTAGATAAAGGAATATATAAAAACTAATCCAATAAAATCACAACAGGCACTTTTAAACTCATTTTTATTGTTTCTGTTATCATACCTATATACTTTTTTGTTTGAGATATGGCAAGGGAAGGCTTAGAATTATTGATTTTGAAGCCTAATTCTAATAACATCATTGATACTTATTCCGTTTCATCTTTAATATCAATTTTGTTTCTCTCAAAATCAAAATACCGTTGATGATTGCCGCTACTCTTATTTTCAAAGATCTTGGACAAGATATTATGCGGCAGAGGATATTAATAAAGGCCAACATGATTAGCGATAATCCTAATGGGATAAATCTGAACTGAGATAATCTCCCATTGAATTGAAGCCTCAGATATTTCTTGCAATTCTCGTGAATGAAAATATGCAGGAGCGCATACTCAAAATAAATTAAAATCATACAATCCTTTCCTCTTAACAATAGAAAAATTGACATCATAGTGCCAATTTTGAAGATTACTTCCTTGTATGCTTAATTGAGTTTTCGTAAGTCCAAAACAGGTCGCAGATATCCCTTTTTCTACGTAATAGTGAACAAATAGATGTTAAATCCCGGTCTTGAGTTGTTCATCTGTTCTATTGAATTATTTACTAAAAAATAGCTCAATATCTTTTTATTACCTCTGTTTCCTTTTTATTCATGTTCCTCTTGTGAAGATGATACGCTGTAAGTTGAGGATTTTAGGTGTTTATTAATTTTAGCTTGAATCAATACTGAATGATGTGGTTTATTCACGCCTAATCGATAAGCTTTTCCCAGGTAAATCAAAATAGAGCTATGCGTTCTCCACGGGATTTGCGCCATCTATAGCTACTGGCTGCTTTGAGACTTTCCGTTTGAAGAAAATTTTTGTTTTCCCTTTCTTTGAGCCTGAGAGAAATACTTCGTAAAGCTTGGGATGTTATTTGCAGCTGGTTGGATTTGCGCCGTTGCAGAAGCGCCTCTAAAATCTATCTGCTGGCTCTGATGAAAGAACGTCTTTAAAGCTCCTTTCGTTCTTGTTGCTGTTTATCTTGAGGCGATTAGATATTCAAGTTTTTTGTCATCTATTAGTGGTTATGTTGAAGGTTCAGATAATCGAAGCGCCTTATATGATAGACCCATTGATTTGTGGAGATTATCCATTATTATCTGCTTTATTATACACTACATATCCGTAATAAGCGTTCTTGTGAAATTGATGAGCTCTATTTCTGCGTCGTTTTCAATTAGAGCTCTGCCTATTCTTAGTTAGCTATAATAATGCTGGTCCAAGGGTCTCGTGATTTGTGCTAGCGAGGACTGAATACCTACTATGGTAGATTAAAATCTCTTTTCTGCTGTTGCTACAGCTTCTTATTGTGGGTGAGATTGGTAGCTCATGGGAATCAACTTAGGGGAGCTTTAGATGGATTAATTACTCTCTTCATCTTTTATTGGGCTTCTAAAAAAAGTCTTCCTATATAGATGGGATGGTTCTAAGCAGCACAATGAATCATTATACTTATAAATGATGCTCAGATTCTTTAGTGTGGGTCGTCATAAGTTGAATCTTGTAACTCCATCGTTTGTTCTTGATGGGTGTTTTGATGTTATTTTTCCTATTAAAGAGTGTTGGAATTATCAGAAAGGTCCTAATAATGTTGATTATGTCGTCTTACATGATAATCAGTTTAGGAATTTAAAATTTTGAAATTTTATATTTTATCAACTTTCAATGTGGTAGTAAACCTTTGTAAAGAAAAGATCACAAGAATCTAAATATTCATTTTCAGCAATTATATGACAAAAAAAAATTTTTTTTTTTCTAAATTTGTAAATTCGGTTTATATTATTTAATAAAGATGGCAACACTAAATATATCTCTGAGAGATGATATAATTTGTAGCAGGCAATTTTAAGAATTAACATTTTCTCATTATTTAATTATTTTAAAAGCATAAATCTTAGCGTCTTAGTTATTAAAGCCTTCAAACTAAATAACTCAATAATTACTGCAATAAAATTAATTGTATACATAATAAGACCTATTTATGAAAAGTAAAAAAAAAAACGAAGAGAGATCCTGAAAGTACTAAAAAAATCATGGATTATTTTAGTAGTAAACATTATATAATAAATAAATTGTGAAAAAAACTTAACTAACTAGGTTATATTAATAAATTTATTTTTAACTAATACATGTGCCCTAAGAGATAGCTTTTCATATCATCAATTAAATGCTTGATTTAGTTTTATAAAATAATCTAGTTAATTGTTTTTTTATTTTAGTTTTTAAAATAATTTAATATTAAAGTTGATAAAAAAATTTAAAAGTATTTTTAGATGTAAATAATTTATTTTTCTTAAAAGAATATGATGTGATTATGATTCCTCTGGTTTCTTTCGACATTATATGGTATTTATAAATATTTGAGGTCCTAATATTTATTTATTTTAACATTACTTGGATTTTTACCATGTTATACCTTGATTTCGTTTAGTTTATTTTCAAAATGTGTTTTACATACCTTTGCTGAATATTGACTAATTTAAAGTCTCAATTTAGGATTTAGTTCAAATCTATATTAAGTCTTATTTATATATGTTTACTTAGGTACTATTATAAGCTTTTTGATAAAAAAACACTTATTTATAAACCAGATTTACATTTATAGCTATATATTAAACATATTCTTTAAATTTATGAAACTGGTTTAGCTTTTTAAACTAAAAACAGATTCACAGAATCTATTATAAAATCTTTCTATTAAACAAATAAAAAGAACTCAAATTACTCAATTTCGATATAAAAAAAAGCGCATAAAAATTTATACATTATAATAGAATAAAAAATTGAAGTATTGAGACTAATAAATAAGAATTTCAACTTAGAGCCCTTTAATTAAATGTAATAAATATTTAATCAAAAAAATAAAAAGTTATAAGAATCTACTATATTCAGCCTATGACTTATTAGAAAAAAAAAATTCTAAAAATAGAATTAACATACAAGAATCAATAAGTGTAGAAAATATAAAAAATTTTAGTTAATATTCACAAATATTGCGAGTAGCATTAAAAATTTCAAGGAATATTTATGAAATATTTTTGTCCAAAATGCACATCTGGACTTATGGAAAATTCAAAATTTCTGGAATTGAAAAGATGAATAATTATTTAACGTAAATATTTCAAAAGAGAGCTCTCATAGCTACTATAAAAATTTATAACATTTCTTTAGTAATTTATAGAAAACTGTAAAATAATACGGAATAAAGACGTAGAATTAAATAGAAATCTCAGATAAACGATAAATTAATTATTTTTGTAGTAAACTCATTTAAAAAAAACGAGTAGTTTACATAAGATTTTACTCATAAAGTCTTTTTAACCTCTGAAAATCTCAATTTAAATAAAAATTCAATAATTAGGCGTTCTAAACTAAAAATTAGAAAAATTATTTTTTTTAGTCTTAAGAAAAAAAAACAAATTTGCAGCCAAAGTGAGGGGAAATCAGAAAAGCTGGATACATTGACCCCATATTGTATTGGAATAAAATTCATCAAATTGATACTAATACAATTTTATCGGTCACTTTTATTCAGGGTTCCAAAACACATTATAACTAGCTAAAAACAAAGAGTTTGAAATAAATATTAAATGATAAATCGCTTTAATTTGGCATTTGAAATCGTATAATGTAAATACAGTACATATTTACTTAGGCTGTAGAATAATTACCATTTATGGAATTGATTTTCAAACTATTTTAACGATATATCGACAGCTGAAATTGGATTAATCATATAATTTAGTAAATATAATTTTTAAGTTGTAGAAAGACTACTAAAAAAGTTCACAAATATTGGTATTATATCTGTTTTATACTTATATAGAATTTATTTTGGGCCAAATCTCAAGTCGTGCTAACAAATTCTATTCTACCTTTATGAAGAAATACCCCCTATATATAGCATATTTAAAAAATAAAAATATAAGAAACTCTCAAAATCCTTTAATGTTCTATTTATAAAGGTAGAAAATTTATTTTTAAGCAAAGGATGTTGTATCTTTCCCACTTTCTCTTTATTTATCCCATTTTAATATAACTAGTTCAAAATTATTATATGATTTAGTAAATTAAATCAATACTAATTTTATTAAAATAAAAGTAATGAATAAGTTGAAAGGAAAAAAATTATGCAGGAATATTAGAGATTATGAGACACTTATATTCAAATATATATATACATTTAAAGGTGATAATTAAAAAAATTTGATTTATTCAGAGTGTCCAGTCTGTTTAAAAATCACTATTAAAAATTGTAGATTAGCTCATTTAACTGATTAATTCTCAGATTAATTCTCAGAAAATTCAATTTACTCAGTAATTTGTCTCTATCCAGGATATGATCAAATAAATTTAGCGAAACTAGCCGCGTAGAATTTCCATCGCGATTAATAAGGGTAACCAAACTACTCACCAGATAAACAGAGTTTGTGGATATTTTTCAAAATAAAATGTTACATTTGTAATTAATTTAATACTTGTTAAATTTAATACTTTTAAAGTCGATTGAGACATAAAAGAATCATTAAGTAAAGTCAAAAGTATTAAATGCTTTGGAATAAGAATTTTTTTGTGTGGAAATAAAATTATTTATATTGTATACTACAAGAAATAAAAGAAGCGTTTCTAGCAATATCATATAAAAAATCAAAATTCAGATATCTATAAATCGAATTTTTAGGATTTATATTAATTATAAAAGAAGAGAGTCATTAAAAAAGAAATTTAATAAAGTATTATAGTGAAAGAGACCAAAAAGTATTGAATTTAGAGGACTTGCTGCACTAACGGGTTATTATAGAGTTTTTATTTAAAAATCACCTGTAATCGCGGAACCATTTTATATATTGATAGGAAATTTTTTTTTTTTTTGATTTATACTAATGGACTAGAAATATAATTTCTAAGTATAAATAATAAACCAAATAAAAATCTTATATTAAGAAATTATTTTATAGTAAATCAATAGTTTTTACAATAGACTTGAATCACATACGAATATGAATGTTTTTAGGTTGAAATTGGATACTTCTCGCTAATTTATAGATAATAAATTTAAATATTTCTTCTAGAAAATCTATACTTATTCAAATAAAACATCAACTAATAGATATATTTTTAAATATTAAAAAATTGAATAGACAGCTTAATTAATTACATTTTACTTTAAAAAATAACGAAAAATTATTATAATATGATTATTAACTCATATTTTTCTGGATCAAAATATTATATGATGCATAACACGCTTTTTTTTTTTTCGTTATTAAACCAGATCATGTAAATCACGAGTATAACTACTGCGGATAATTTTAGTAGAACTAGCTGTGTTAGTGATGGATGAATTTCTTTGGATAAATCGCAATCAGAAAAATACCAAGATGCGTATTTTAAGTTTAGATCAAGATGTAATTAAAGAAAAAATTAACAACATGTAAATAATTTTTTTAAAAATATTTAATCGTACTTGAAGATACCCAGATATATAGAAAAAATTTCAGGAATCCAGTTCAAAACTACTTGCTTATAGAAAATTTTTTATTTTACTAATGAAAAAATTCTTTCACAAAATATTTAATAGAAATTTCCAAGAGGTTTATAAAATACTGAAAAAAATACATTGCAAATTATTTGGATGAAATTTATAAATATTGTAAAAATATGAAAAATTCAAAGTAAGGTACTTTTTTTGGGATTTTGTACGAAAAATTTATATAATTTGTAAAATAATATAATACATGTGAATTTCGGACAAAATTAAGAGATCAGTAACTTATATTGCTACGGATATATTAATAAATTACCCATTATAGCATATTTAAGAATATTCAAACATGCATTAAAAGCAAAACAATAAGATTGTATACTAGATTATTGAGATTTTTTTTCTCGGATTTTATTAACATAAATAACAGCAAAATTAATAAAAATAAAATAGTCTAATAATTTATAAAAATCCTCTGGCGGTCTACCGCCTGCGTACCCTATGGGGATTGTTTCAAGTCTAATAGATTATTGAGATGCATTAATAAATATCTATAGAACTAAATTTGAATAATGATACTTGTGCATTAAAAAGCAAAATAAAATAAATATTGCAGTGTCGAAGACTTTGTTTATATTATATTTTTAAATTACTATATTTTATTCTCTACTAATTATTAGGGTTAATAGAAATTAATACAACACAAATTTGTAAAAAAAAAAGAATATAAAAGAAGGCTTGCTTGCTTTAGTTTAACTTTATATTATAATAAATATTTAAAAGGTCAATAAAGTAAATAGAATTATAAAACATGAAAACCGCTTTTAAAAGAAATTTTAAATGTAATTAAAGTTTAAGTTAGGTCACAATTACTTGTTCTGTATCAGCATCATATTCTTAAATAAATTTATTTCGAGAATTGAGAGGCGTTGACTACCTTATCGTAAATAATATAAAAAAGCCAGTAATAATATTATCTAGATTCAGCTTGAAGTTTGGAGTTTAACATGATGTGTTAGCAAATAACACTGGACATCTCATTTTGAAATTTCTATATGAAAATATTTCAAGTAGTTATTGTTCTTTAAGGACTGTTAAAGGTGATAAGGGAGAAAAAATATGTTCGAAGGTAAAAAATATTTACAAAAATATGGTATTTAAGTGATCTTAACTTCCTATTACCGTCATAATTCGAACTGAATGGTTTGTAGTGGTCAAAATTCCCATGTAGACTCCCGTTAAACATATTTTACAAAATCTGGACAAGATAGTGAGTCTTATCTAGATATATTACTTTGGATAGATACAAACACAATTAAGTGTACGGAATTTTACAATAAATATGAGCCGATATATTTAAATGAATTTTTAATTTAGGATTAAATTGAATACATAATGTATAAATCAATTTCTTATAAATAATCTGTGACTACCAAAGAAGTTTTAAAAAATAGAATTAAAAATATACTTTGAAAACGTGGCAGATAAGTTAAGCACAGGAATCTCAAAATGGAAGCAGACAGGAAATAAAATATTGCTTCGAAATACTTTGAAGAATGGGTAATTAAAAATTTGAAGTTGGGGATTTATTCTTATAGATTGAATATTCAGTGATCAGTTTTTTGAAAATTAATTTATATAATAGTTGGAATGTTATGGACTAGATCGTTTAAAAATGAGTGCTTTACTTTTATTTTCTACCCATTAAATAAAAGCGTCTATAATTAATGATTCAGACCAAATATAAATTTAATATAATTTTAGGATAGAAAATATTAATTTTAACTAGATTTTCGTTTAAAGTATTTGTGGTATATATTGTGAGATTCTATATCAGCCTATCAATTCTGAGGCATTCAGTATCTTTATGAATTATTTTTCCCTTTGATTTTTACTTAGATTTATTTTTTTGAGTTTTTTCTACTTTGAAATTCGTTTAAGTGCTTCTTTAATTTATTCTTCGGGCTTTTGCTTTGAAAAATATTTATTGTTTTTGGTGATTGTATAAATTATCATTTCGATTGTTAAAAAGAGTTAAATGTCTTTAAAAAATTGAAAATAAGTTAATTTGGGTTTGCATAAATTTAAATAATCTAATTATTTATCTATAATAAACGGGTTATATGGGCTATTACATGATTTTAAAAAGTCGAATTAAAGGATATTATAAAATAACTGAACTCAACGGAACTTTAAAAAAAGAATAAATTTGAAGGATATGGATTAAATAACTTTTTTATTGGAAGGGGAAATAGATTTAGCTGATGTGAAGATGTGTAGCAGCGCACAAACAGCACACATTAACGAGTTTTATGGCGAAAAATTCAATTAAAACTATAATGATTAATAGTAATTTTTCTTTTTACACATTAATTTTCTTGTTATCGCCAATAAAATCATTTTTAATACCGATTAAACTATAGAAAAACGTTTCTACTATGAATATGAAATTTCTTATAAAAACAAAAGCAAAAAATTATTGATTGCAACTTTCAAAAGTAATTTAATATTAATACAGCGGCTAAAAAAAGCTATAAAATAATAAATAGTGGCATACAGAAAAAGATCCAATATCCTAATTTTTTTTTTGATTAAATATTTATATAATTACAATACAGTTAGAAATATAAAACTTTAATACAATGGAGGCAAGTTTCATGTGAAATAAAAACATT
Organism: Smittium culicis; assembly: GCA_001970855.1. Lineage (NCBI taxonomy): Eukaryota > Fungi > Kickxellomycota > Harpellomycetes > Harpellales > Legeriomycetaceae > Smittium > Smittium culicis. The sequence goes on from LSSN01000286.1 coordinate 27,173, forward strand.
TGCAAGTACGTTTAATAAAAATAGAAAACAAATTGGAGAAATGAATCAAAGGAATTATTAATAAATTCGGGTTTTGGCTATAATGAGAAAGGTGTATCTATTATTTCTATGAATTAAAAAAAACATATAAAATTAACCTCTTTCTTTTAAAATTTAAATTATAATTTTATTAGAGTAAAAATTATTGAATTTAAAACTTGTAGTCAACATAAAATTTATATTTAAAGCTGTATTTTTTTAGCACAGGTTATTTTATTAATAAATCCTTTTCCAGAATATTTAAAATTAAAATTCTTTCAAAAATTCGAATAATTGAAAAAATTCTTCATATAAATTATTTTTATTAGGTTATATCAATTATACCCTAAAATTTTTTTTTCTGATTTTAATCACCTAAACTAAGAGCCTGATTTAAATAAACATAGTTTAATAAATACTGATTACAGATGTAGAATCTATTATTACATAAGTGATTTTTCATATCATTCCGAGTATGATTCATCCAATTTAATCTTTGTTAAATACTTAATCAGTTTTAAACAGCGAAAACGAAAGAATTTTGACAGAAAATTCAATTAAATAAATTTTATACCGATATAATATCAAAGAAAAATAGGGTTATATAGTCATATCAAAAATATTAATGTAGTAGAAATTTTCATTTATATTTAAATAAGGTATATTTGAATCTGAATTCAATGACAGGAAAAGAATAATAAAGACGAATAATATATAAATAGAAAATTATTGATAAAACGAAGGAGAAAATAATTATAAAAAATTATTAATAAGACGAAGGAGAAAATAATTCAAAATTCTCATGAAAAAATAGATATAGAATATTCATTGACACTAATTACTAAATTGGTTTAAATCAAAAATTTTTAGCTCAACTTTATACTCTTAAATTATGTTTATTACAGATTTGAAATTAAATCCAACAATAAATATAAATAAACCGTGGGTTATCAATCATATAAATAAAAATGTTGTTTTAGCATAATTAACAGCTAATATTTAAAGAGGGTTTATTTAAAATATAACAACCGAATGGAATCTATTACTAATATTTCCCCATTCTTATCATTAAAATATAGATTTTTTAAAATGATATTCTCAAATTTAAGCATAATAAATTATATACCTTTTAAAACTTCAAAAAATATGAATTTTTTTATCAAGACAAACACTCAGTAACACCCTAATAGATTTCGATAAAATCAACCATAATCCGATTATCAGATACAGCAAAAACTTATATGCCGAAATTTTTTTCACTTTTCCCTGATAAAAAAAACCTCGATGTTCGAATTCGAAAATTTACACGCGATAAAATATACATATACATATACATATACATATACATATACATATACATATACATATACATATACATATACATATACATATACATATACATATACATATACATATACATATACATATACATATACATATACATATACATATACATATACATATACATATACATATACATATACATATACATATACATATACATATACATATACATATACATATACATATACATATACATATACATATACATATACATATACATATACATATACATATACATATACATATACATATACATATACATATACATATACATATACATATACATATACATATACATATACATATACATATACATATACATATACATATACATATACATATACATAT
>LSSN01000287.1:0-30570 GCA_001970855.1 Smittium culicis
ATAGTTTAGTGGGTGTTTCAGCGATTTTCTAATCATAAAAAATAACCAAGCTATCATACTTCATGGAATTTGGCTGCACATTCTCCCCATTTCTGGTGGAAATATCAGAGGAAATTTGATCAATCTGCAAGATAGAACACAAAAAGCCCCTAAATAAACTACGATATGCCTGTATTGGATCCAAAAGGCATGAAAATCACGCTGATATCTCAAAATGAATGATCTCTACTCCAGGAGACATTCTCAATTCTTATATCATAGTTTAAGCCGAACGAGGTAGATATTTTTGCTTCAATAAATAACAAGAAATTTAAAAGGAACTAATTTGAGTACCAGGAAACCAATCCGCTTCGAGAGTTGCATTGTCTTGGAAGATCAGCTGTGTTTCCTGATAATTCAAGGTCTCAGAATTTATACCGTCAAAACTTTTAATTTATCTATTGACGGTCCAACATCAATCCAGGTGCATTCCTATTCAGTAGCACATCTTATATTGAAGATTCTCTAGAGAGATAACCTTTCCAATTTCTGCACCTAATATTATAAATACTGTAAAGGCTGGAATTTAAAGTTGGTTTTTTTTGTTAAATATAAAGTGGGAATAGGTGAAAAAAAAAAAATAATGACTAATGTGAGAACTAAGAAGTAGGTAGTAAATAGATCAAATATCTTGATTTTCGAGGGATGGGAAAGCATTCGTTTAAGTATCTTTATAAGATATAAGTTATCTTTAGTGTAATTGTAAAACTTTGGCGCTTATTTTGCAGGGTTTACTAAGGTCATTGTTTTGCACAATAGTCACTGTAAAACCTGAGATTTTTACGGGCAATGAGGCAGTAAGAATGAATTCTTACTAATACTCTGACATAAATCCATACTGTAGATAAAATTAATTAGACTCCATTAATTCCTACAAACCCATTCTGTTAAAGTTATTCAAAAAAAACTTCAGAGATGGCTAGGAATCTAATTTTATTTGAATTTACTAAGGTGTAGAATGGATTTTCAACCAGTCCTTAGTTAGGCCAAAAATAGACTCATAATCTTTGCTAAATGTATTTAGAGAATCGATGCAAACAGCAGTACTCACTTTCAAGCAGCTATCTGCGAAAAATGATGGTTTTTGTGTGCTAAATGATTCTATGGAGCCACTGAAACTCACATAATTTACATTCCTTGTACTCCCTTCGACCAAAGAGAACTGTATCTAGTTATACTAGCTCCGAATGAAAAAAAAAAAAAAAAAGAGAAACAGCACAGTAGAAAAGCATTGCTTTACCAGCCTTCAAATAGGTCCAATTCTATCTCCACTGTTTCCCTAAAAAGTCTACAGAGATAAGAATGCTTTCAACTTAAATCCAATACCTCATGGGTTCAATGTTGATTGGATAGCAGACGAATTATGCGCTTTGATAAAGGGTAAAAAAACCCATATCTATGAGCAGTATATTACGAGATGCATTCACTCGATTTCTGGTTTAATACACTGCGAGTCTGGTATTCTGATACCAAAAATTAGAGATATCGATGCTACACTAATTTCTAACTCATAGGTATCATCTAATGAAATAGTTTTTCGAGCACTCTGATCGAAATGAAATATCTTTGATAGATACTATCGTCTCACAAGTAATATATCGAATAACCTGACTTATTGTATTCTAAATTAGGAGTAGCTTTAACTGTATCATTTCTGATGTACAGAATTACAATTAGTCGTGACCTTTAAAGTAAAGATTAATTCAAGTTTTAGGAGGAGAGGAGATATATCAAAACACCACCAAATATCTCCGATGACTTTGCCGAAATATAGTGTTTACTCAAACTGAAAACTTCTTATAAAATCAAAAATTTCTTAGTTCATTTTGTTTGGCCTTGATTTTTATTTGCTTTTAATATTACGATTAGTTTTGCCAAATAAGATGGTAACACTTAGTATTTATCCTTTCCTATTATAATATGAATTTATCTTTGCTCTAAAGAGCTTGACTAATTTTAACATGATTTTTTGTCAAATTTTCTATTAACTCTTTTTCTCCTGGTATACCATTTTTGTATACAAAATATAACCAGCAAAACTCAGTTAAAACCAATTAATTCCGAGGCCTTAAAATATATTGGTATAATTCATATTAAAAGCAAATAATAAATATGCTTTTTTTTAAGAGTTTTTGACGAGATAGAGGATAATATTGGCAATTCACTAAAAAAAAAAAAAAGCTACCTATTGTAACATTCAATAATAGTTAGCTATAAATTCTTGCCAATAATCAATACAAAATCGAATGGTTAATGGTGCATATAATGGTGCCATTGGTCAAAAAAATATTTACTGGAGAGAAATATATAAACTTTATAAAAAATCTTTAGTTCAAACATTTATTCCATTGATCAAAACTAAGTCTGGAAAGCTTAATTAGAATAGTTTCAAAAATATCTTTGTTTAATTAAAAAATCCATTTTTGTTTCACTCACTTATTATAATTCAATCGCAAAAATCGAAAACTAATTTGTAGTCTTCAAAAAATTATTAAGTATCAGTTTAGTACTTATTGATCATATTTATTTGCTCTTTTTTTTTTTTACTATCCAACAAAATTTCTTTTATCTGCATCTCTTCTCACCGAAATAAAGCAATAATATAAATTGTAAAAAAGGTCAAATCTGGCCTTAATTCCAAATTCAAAGGTTCAATTCTAAATTAGACAATATTCTTTTTCAGATTTAGTCAATTTCAATTCGATTATCAAAAAATGAGTACAGCTTTCGATTCTGTACCTAAAAAGAGAAAGAGAAAGCCTTGTGAAATTTGCGGACTGAAAAAATGGAGAAAAAATGATATTGGTAGATTAGAGTGTCCTCTTGGGCACGAATATGTCGTAAGCTTTTTTTTTTCTTTAAAAATATATTAATATCCCTCATTATCAATTATTTTGCCATTATTTTTGTTTGATAAATTTTCTGAAGTATTTCTTAAATATGATTTACAACAATAGCCGACAATATCATTTACACAATTACAATAATCTAATTTACTTTAAAGTATGTATTTATTAATACAAATATATTTTTTGTAGGGGTTTGTTGAAGAAGAGTTAGATTATGTAGAGGGTCAAATATACAAAAGAAAGTTAACCAAAAAAACCAAAAAGTCCAGAATTATACAAAGTAAGACAATTCACTTTAAACTAACTGCAGTTATCTTAGCGGAAGTTTGATTTATGAATTTTTTTACTATAAAATTTTATAAATAAATAAACTTCACTATTTATACTAAGCTTCACATAGAAACTTTATGCTATATATATAATTTATCTAGAAAATATATATCCTAAAAAATTCTTTATATTTAATCATTATTATAAGGGTTTTACTCTGATAGGGGAGATTATTTATTTATAAAGTGCCTTCAGATCCTTCTACAAACCCAAGTGGATAAATTAATTAAAGAATTCGGTGCTCCTGAAGAATTAGAGGTACGTTTTTTTTTTGTGTTTATATTTATACATCCCTAATCCTTCACACTATAATTAATTTGTGTATTTATTAAAAAATAAAAAAAACTTTAGGAAGTGGTAAAAGAGCTTTGGTTTCTGAGGTTATCCGATTTAAAAATTACAAGAGATTATGACGATGATTTGGAAATTCATGGAAATTTGGCTAACGAAATATCTAGCTCTGAAAACGAAAGCGAAGATGATTCTCATATCCATAAAACCACTTCTGAGATCAAATTCAATGAAATGGATTTACTAAATGAAATTTCTCAAAGCGCTCATCTAAAAAATTTATCGAAATATGATGAAACAGATGACGAGGATCAGGTCGAATTAGAAAATAGATACAAAATTCTTGACGAGGAAGCTAAGCTAAAAGAATCTATTACTTCTCAAAAATCTAAAAAAAGAAAAAATAATACTAGAGGTTTTGAATCAGATAGTGATAGTGAACAAGCCCTCCATTATAATAAGTATTCTTATCGGTATGGTAATTCGAGTGGTAATGAAGCTGATAATAATTCCGAAGATTTAATTACTGATACTTACAATTCGGACACATCAATCACTAATATCCCAAGATCTAATCAAAACGTTCCGTCTTTTACTCCATTGACTAAAAGAGTTAGGCTCAAAAATGTAAATTACAAATTTCTTAGAAAGCCTAAAACTAAATTCTTTCGAGGAATTTCTAGTGACATTGGTAAAGTTTCTATTATTTGGACGCCAATTATATGTTATTTAGCTCTAATTTATTTACGCTTCCCTGTTCTTCTTGCTGATGTTCATAGGCAAGTTATTTAATTTTCAGCTTTTATTTTTTAAATTGATATTATCTTATTTGATCTACGAATACCATTTTTTTTTATAGACACCCATTTTTAATTATTATTGTGATACATTTTAAACGAAATTTGTTGGCGGTATTTTTTAATTTATCTATATAAATTTTTTAGATGGATATCTGAAGAAAGAATTCCTTACACATCAACTCTTAAATTGATACCACTGCAGTGGAGATTGCGACTATCGCCTAGCCATATTAGCATGCTAAATAAAAATGTAATGTCATATAAAAATATACCAATATATTTTCTTTCTAGTAAATAATATCATTAACCTTTGGGTTATTTTATAATAATTTATATGATCTGGTATTTTTAACTTTTTTTAAATTTAACATTTCTTTTTCTCTAATAAACAGACTCCACCAAGCTTAGAGCGCATGAAACACGTTCTAGCATTAATGGCCAGAATGTACGAGCTGAAATTTGAAATTAGAATACCAGTTTGCAATACTTTTCTTTATACGCATGCTATAGTTCAGAGACTAAAGTTACCTATTCAAATCACCTTTTTTGTTGACCAAATTATTAAACAGATCTCAGATTGTAATCGCAAAGCTCAGGTCCCATTAGAAAATAATTCTAAAATAAAATTTAGAAATAATCCAAATAGTGAAAAGCTTGTAGCCGCTAGTGTAATAATTGTTCTCAAATTATTATATGGCCTTGATGGTGTTTATCGGAATCGCCTAGACGTTCAGCACTACCTGGATATTTATGGTGATAACAAAACTAGATCCCCTACTATTAATGATCTATTGGATTTTATTAGATCTGATTTTTACATGCAGCTTATACCATCAAGATTTTTATGTTTAACAGTAAACGATCGAGTAATGCTTAATCGATACTCAGAATACCTGGATAGGTTGCTTTTGTTAGAAGGTGTTAGTTTTTTAGTGAAGGCCCGCAAGAAATTTGCTAATCATCTAAACTCAACTTTTGCTGAGCTGCGATATTATCTAGAAAATGATAACTGCATTGATGACAATTATAGCTCTATTAATGACTTTCTACAAAAATATTTGAATGAAAATTGGTGTTCTTTTGGTAATTCAAAAAATTCTAAAAGATACGAATCTCATCACGAAGCTGGAATTGATGAAGATATAAATGTATACAATTTTAATAATATTGGCAATTCTGGGGATTCAGGTATGTGCTTCGATTCTGCTTATTGCTTTAGTTCTGGAATTGCACAAAAGCCATTATCAGAGCTTGATTCTCTTTTATTAAACAAAAACCTGAACGAACAAGGAAATGCTTTAGAAAAAAGCATCTCTACAAATGAAAACAATCCGCTAGATAACTTTGATTTAAACTCATCTTACCCTTTTAGCCCATATGTCAAAATATTTGATATTTTGAAAATTATAAATGTTAATAATTATAGAAAGTCTGATTTTAAACAGGAATACACACCAGACCAAGGTTTAACCGAATCGGAAAACGTAGCTGAAGTCAATGAAATTTTCAATCAGTCTTTAAAAATGGATGAAATTATCACTATGGAAGATTCACAGGAAAACATGACCCAGTTAGGAACAAATATGTTTATAGATATCAATTCATTTGAGCAACCATCAATAGTTCCTGAAACTCAAATTTATAATAGTTCGATATCAGATATCCAAGGTACAAAAAATAATAGCGATATAATCGACGGCGCTAAAGGATCTGACTTTTTTGAAATGGTTGAAAGCTATTATAATGCAGTAAAAAACAGCTATCCTCCAAAACTGCCCCAATTGGAGTACTACTTTCGTGATTACGATTCGATCTTAAATGGACTGATAAAAAGCAGCTTCCATCAGCATTTAGGAATACCATTGTTAACTGAAGCACAGAAAAGCATGTTTCTGACCTCAGAAGAAGTTTCAACTAATTTAAAAATAGGTACCGATGATTCTATAAAAAATAAAAATGAACAAGACTTAAAAATAGATTTAGATCCACCGCCAAATCAACAAACCAAAAATTTGATGTTCAGCGGAGATATGATTCCAGTTTATTTGATGAATAGCAAAGAGAATGGTATTACTATGGGGGATTTTCCTAGTGACTACAGCAACTTGCTTATATATATGGCTGATTTATGCGGCCTTGATGAGATCGAACTTCATGAGCAAGTGACTAACATAGAAATCAACCTACTTAAGAATCAAATTGAGATGAGGCTTCGGATTAGCGGCCCTGCTAATGCTAGATCTTATAGTGTAGGGTTAGATAATTTTGATATTAATAGCGGCAAAGATAAGGTCGAAAAAACCTCAATCGATAATAATATAAGTGTCGAAGGCATAGAGAATAATGTAAATGGCGAAGATGATATTTATTCAAGCAAGATGGATATTGTAGATATTAACGACGAAGAGCTAGCAGGAAGGTCATACATCAAAAAGAGAGTCACGAAAGGAATTTTAATGGAAAATAAAAAAGATTTTTTCAGATCAGTAGAAAAATATTTATCTAATAAGTCTAAATTCATTGGAGATGCAGATGGTAAATCGCCAAAAAATATGGACCAAATTAACGATTCGAAAGACAATTCTATTAATCAAAATTCGAACATGATTAGCGATTTTTCTCTCCTAAATATTAATGATATCGAACAATGTCCATCTATTAAATTAGAATTAAATATCGATGAATCAAGTATATGCGATCGCAAATATATCAAGTCCACTTTTTATGATGCAGAACTTTAATTGATTGTTTTTTTTTTTTTTTTTTAGAATTTAACTTATACTACATCTACAGATCTCATTTAAAAAAAAAATTCATTCTGTTAACCATTTAATTATATGTACCTCTAATCATTATTAATAATTGCAACCATCATATCCACCACATTTTTTATATAAAGAATATCCAAAAATAATTAATTTTTATATTAAATTAAAAAAGCCCCCGGCTGCTTGTTTTAGGTATGAAATATCTTTGCATAAATAACGATTGTGTTTATGACATTAACTTTATTAAAAGATTTTTTTTTGACTATTTAATGCTCTTCACTATTTTCTATTAAAGAGTAATTATATTTTAAGAAGCTAAAGATTTTTAGAAACTGGGCTTTTCACAAAAAAATAAGTTTGGAATAAATCAATATGTAAATGAATTCTATTATTTTATGTAGTTATTTAGTGAAAAATTAAATTACATTCAATAAAGGAAAAAAAGTCAGCCGTTAAAAAAAAAATGTACGAGTATTAATTATGGAAATTCTAAATCGATATCGATAACATCTAGCTCAAAGATATCAGCAGTTTGGTTGTCGATGAGTGATCTGAGACTAGGCTCGGTTCTTCCCATATCGCCGTGAACAAATTCTTTAATGTAAGTTCCTGCTTGCGTGGTTAAAACTAGTTGGTAGAACAGGCCTTCAAGGTGCGTCAGTTTCATCGAATATATTGTTTTTTTACGGATTCCTGGCGATCTGCGGTGAAGAACGCGGATAGGTGTGTTTTGATCTAAAACTAGCGGTTCTTTAGTGTATTTTTCTAATGACTGAAGCTTTTCTGAGGATATTGGTTCGTTGACCCAGATTAAACAGCTGTATGTCTTCATAGCTGAATTTTCCAAACTTGTGATTTTGCTTAGTTCTTCCCTACACAAGATTGATTTTTTAAAAAAAATAATAATTATATTAAATGGACATTGAAATTCAAGATTTTAAAGTAGAATAAGGATTTGATTTTAATTACTTTTGCAAAAGTTTCAGATGAGTTGCTCTGACAAAAGGGTTATTTGTGTTAATTTCGTTTTGTATTGTTGATAATTGCTCAGGTGAAATAGTTTCGGCGATGCATTCTTTAAACTCGATATAAAACGGGCGGCCAGTTCCGAGCATACGTACATCTGCGTCCTCACGACCAGATCCAACAAAATTGTGGCCTTTTATTTTTTTAATAAAATAATAAAAAGTCAGATGAAAAAGTTAGACGGTTAATAAAATCAATGCCATTATTGATGGTGATAAATAAATGATCAAGTAATAAAGTATTTTGAAATCTTTAATAAAAAGATGTACCTTCAGGCTTTAGAATGGTGGATATCGGGCCAGCAATTAACTCAGAAACGGAATTTTCAGCAAGTTTCAAGTCTCCAACAAAAAATGGGGTTTGACTAACGCCACGTAATAGTTTCATATATCTACCTAAAAAAAATGGTTAATAACAAGAGAAGAGTTTAGGGTTTATGGTATATGGTGTATATCACTATAGTAGGAGTACGCCTCTTAAATATCCCCAATAAGATTTTTTAGGTCTTTTAATTTCAGAAAAGGTGCAATAAAAAATTAAATAATAAAAATAATGAAAATATTTAGATATAAAATGAGAGACTATACCTCCTATAAAAATAGGGTCTCTTCTTATTAGTAACTGTGAAATGATAGAAGGTAATGAAACTTTAGTAGGAGGATAAAATCCAGCTCTAAAAAGAAAAAAAATAAAAAATAAATAATTATGAATATATAAAATATAGGTATTACGGCTATAACAATAGTATTAACAGCAAGTAATAAGGAATAAAAAAGATTCATATTTTCAAAAAAAAAAATAGTAAAAAAAAGGGATGCAATGAAGGAAAGGAAATTTTACTCTTGAAAATCGGTAAAAGTGGCAATATCGAGAGCCTTTTTAACATAATCTTTTGTTTCTTTTACGTGGGTGACTTTCCTCTATAATTTTTATTTTTGAATGGCGATCAAATGGTTATAGGAGATAATAAAAATAAGTTAAGGGATTGTACAAGAGGTGTATAATATACTTTTTTTCGATTGTCATTTGAGTTTTTGTGGAGAATATCACGTAGAAATTGGGTTTCTTGATCAGATTGAGGGTGGGTTAGAAAAACAGTAACATTAACAGACTCCTATATCAATAAGAAAAATAAAAAGAGGATTAAAGTCAAATGGTGTAATTGCAGAAAATTAAATGATTGATATAAAAAAGTATACGTATGTTATTCAATGAGTATCAAATTACAAAAATAGTGGATTACCTCGTCTTTTCGAAAATATGAAGAGTTTGGGTTGAAGTAGTTGAAAACGAAGTATCTGAAAATATTTTTAATATCGACATAATCCTTTCCCATGCTATAGATGTCATCAAAAAAAGCGTATTATTTTAAGGAAATTTTATAAAAGTGAATAAAATGAAAAAATAACTAACTTTAATTCCTTTTCTAAAAACATTTCGGTGGCAGCTTTTCTAAGCATAAAACTCGATGATATTCCAACATTAAAGTTAAAGTTGGGTTTTGACACTCCCTTTTTCAATAGTTCAGCTTTAACGTAATCGCAAAAGCTAGAGACTTGGACAAAAATCCCAAGGCATGACGAGCAGTATAAGCGGGATGAGTTATCGGGAATACTTTCTAATTCTTCCGAATCTAGCTAAAACAGGTAAAAGATAAAATCTGTTACAGGAAAAGAGTTTAAAAGGGTTGATATAGAATGTTGCTTCAGCTACAATAGATGTAAAGCATTAATTTGAAGATAATAGCATTTTCATGAAAAAAAGCAAAAAATATAAAGCACCAATTAATTTAGAGAGGGTAAAATTTCTTAGCAGAAGGCAATAATTGAATAGGTATTGTGATAATAAAAGATATTTACCTTTTGAGCAGCGAGATACTTTTTACCGATTTTTTCACCGAGGAGAGCTAATTTGCAAACGTTGCATATTTGAAGAGCTTCGAGTTTTTTAGCTTTGTTACTAGTAGGCATTATAATGTCGTTGTTTATGTTTCTAGAAGAAAATATAGTGATTTTATCTTATTAAAAAATCTTATGTGTAGATATATTATTTCTATATATAAAATGTGAACATGGAAATAATTTTATAAGAAAACAAAGAAATTCTAGAATTTGATAATCTAAAAAGCGAATAATATTAGAAAGTAAAAAAAATGAAAAAAAAATTCTTAGATTAAGATGAAAATGTGTGATTAGCCAATCACAGATCACAAAAGTTAAAAAATGTCTAATTATAGTGCAAAAATTTAAGAATTTGAAAGCTATAGAGAGTAGAAAAGAAATAGAAAGTAGAAAGAAATAGAAATAATGTGTTCAATGAATTTATAAGCGGAAGCCAATATCTACATGGGATATGGGTGCATTCCCGAGGCAAATATGGTTATCGTAAAAGGCAATGTATTGACCAGGAGTAGCGCCGTAAACGGGTGAGTGGAAGATTACTACAGCATTGGAGAAATTATTAGAGATTATGAGAGAGCAATCTCCGGGGGATTCAAGATGGCGAATTTGGTATTTTAGATTAAGAATAATATGAGTGTCAGAAGAATATATCTTTGAATTGTTCAGGTCGTTATTGACTTTCGAGAATGGGTTATTAGTGTTTGGGCGGAGAAATGTTTGTATAGTGTCAGTTTGGGGGATATTTGATAGTGACGAGTAATTTTTATAATTAATAGGATTTATCCAGTGAACAGTATTAAGGAGTATTCTTTGAGTGTATAGCAAGTAATGGTCGTGGCCAGGAGCGGCGTAGATTATATTCTTTTCAGTATCTTTTTCAACAACAAACCATTTCTGAGAATCGAAGGTAACACCCGCAGACTGACCGATGGTCTTTGAGTATATTCCAGTATGGTGTCCGAGGACGGTTTTCATATCAAGCGCGCTAACGACCAGGCGGTTAGAATCTGTTGATGGGGGGATGAACTCGGACAAAAATTTACTGAAATTCTTGCGATTTCCAACGAAGCAAATCCCGAATGATTCGGGCTTTTTAGCAGTTTTGAGGTTGAACTTTATAGCCAGATCTCTGACTTCAGTTTTCTTTATTAAGTTTCCGATCGGAAAAAGAACACGGCTAAGCTGAAGGCCACTAATACCGCTTAAGAAATATGTCTGATCCTTTGACCGATCCTTTCCTCTTGTTAGCAAGTGCCTTTCAGTGGTAGAAGCTGGTATTTCTAAAGGCGATGGCATTTCTGATTCTTCGTGCTCTGATAATGATATATATTTTTTTCTTGTATTTGGATCGGATACTTGAACAGTTTCAACTTGGGCATAGTGGCCAGTTGCGAACCATGTTGTATCTAATCTTTCAGGTGGAACTAGTGAAAATAGTTTGTTCATAAGGCAACCAAACTTGATTTCAGAATTGCATATAATGTCAGGGTTAGGAGTTATCCCAGTTGAATATCCATCGAGAACAACAGAAAAGACTTTTGTCCAATACTCTTTTGATAAGTTGAGTTTGATGCAGTTGATGTCAAGAGATTTGCACACAGCTTTAACGTCGATCCAGTCGTCTTGGCTGTTGCAAGTCCCAGACTCATCAAGAGTGTCCCAGTTCTGCATGTATACTCCAATAACGTTGAGACCCCGTTGCTTTAGTAGCAATGCAGATACGCTGCTGTCAACACCTCCGGACATTCCAACATAAACTTTCAAAGAATAAAAATATGCCACAAAGAAAAAAAAAATTATAAATTTGGTTTAGATTAAACAATTAAACTAATTTAATAAGGAAAAAAGTCTAGGTAAGCTCGATAAAAGGTGATTTAAAGGGCGTTGAAAATTTACCAGTGTCTCCGGGTTTAGGGGGTATTGAGCGAGAAGCATTGGATAAACATCGATATAGAAAATGTACAGGGTTAGATTTCTTAAAAGATCTAAACATACAGGCAATTAATTGCTACTAAAACATATATTTTTTTAATATTGAGGGTCTTCCTTTGAAATAAGTCGTTGAAATGCAAAGTCTTTGTAACAGTAAATAAAAATAAAGCTAAACTAACAATAATTCGAGCTCGTTAAGGGAAGGAAAAGTTTCGGATCTTCGGCTATATTGAATGAGTAAGTAAAAGTTATACTAATTAATGCAGAAACTTTAGATTTCGAATTTAAAATAAGTACGAAATTCAGATATAAAAATATCACAGAAATTTAAAATTTAAAGATTTTAAGTTTAAAGATTTTTTTGTGGCCAATAGCTTACAGCATTAAATCGTTTTTACCAGGGCAGCCAATTATACGACATAAACACAAATCTGCAATCGTTAATATTTTGATCCGAGTAAACATTATGGAATGATTGGCCAAAGCGTTCTACAGCATTATAAGCTGAAATTTTTCAAAACTTTTTTCAGTCTTTGTTAATCCATAAAGATTTAAAATCAAATCCAGTATATAATTATATGAAATATCTCTCTTTATCAATTGCGCCCTTTATCTAAATAAAAATACTTAGCCAACTAACTACTTTTTCATCATTAAATTCGGAAGTATTATTCTGCATAATAGTCCAACACTTATTTAGAAATCCAAAAGAGACGTTTTTAGATCCGATTCTACCCTTACTGTTTTTAAAGATTTCTTTTTGAACAATATATTGTTTTTTTGTATTAAACTTATCTATAATCAAAAAATTTCATTATGAAAGTCAGCGTTATAAAGCAAAAGCGTTCCTCAAAGAGCAAAACCTCTGATTCTTCCAAGAGTGTTGCTCCCCCTACCCCCGTTGATTTTGAAGTCACTGATTCTTCAACTGTTCTCGATTTGAAGGAAAAAATCCACAAGAAACGTAAATACTGCACTCTTTCTTTTTTATGTCTATTTCTAAACATTATTCCAGTATTTATCGTTTACTTCTATTATTTATCATTACTTGATTCAAAAAGTAAACTAATACAAAATAACCTCTTCACTGTCTGTCCTATTTCATAGTTGGAATTTTGGTTGTTCAGCAAAGATTATCTGTTGACGGAGGAAAGAAAGTACTTAAAGATAGTGATATCATCAGCAGCATAGGTCTTGATAAGAACGAGTCTATTCTACTTAAAGATTTAGGAAAACAAATTTCTTGGAAAACCGTCTTCCTTATCGAGTATGGAGGTCCTATAATCATCCACTTTCTCATTTACAATCTCCCTAGTATCTTTTATCTCAAATCTTTTGAGCATAGCAACGCCCAATATGCAATGTACCTTATGGCTATAGCTCATTACGTCAAGCGTGAGCTCGAAACTTTATTTGTCCATCGCTTCAGCCACGCAACAATGCCTTTCACCAACTTGTTCAAGAACTGTTTCCACTATTACGTTCTTGGAGGTGTTTTACTCGCCTACTTTAACTACATGCCCCAATTTGGTAAAGGCTCCCCCTTCGACTTGGCCACTTCCAGTTTTTCTATTACTATAGCTGTTCTCTTGTTCATTGTCTTTGAATTATCCAACTTGAGCACCCATGTTACCTTAATGAACTTGAGACCTGCTGGATCAACTGTCCGTAAGATCCCATATGGCTACGGGTTCAGTCTAGTCAGTTGCCCTAACTACTTGTTTGAAATTCTTTCTTGGGTCAGCTTTTCCATCATCAGTCCTTCCTACTTCTCATGGCTCTTCATCATTGTCTCGTCTGGCCAGATGTACTTGTGGGCTGTTAAAAAGCACAAGCAGTACAAAAAGGAGTTCACTGACTACCCCAAAAACAGAACTGCCATATTCCCATTCATCGCTTAGCTTTATTTATTTTACTATAAGCTTTTTTCTTATATATTAAATCTTGGCTATTGTTTTTATTAATATAAATTATATATTAAAGAATTCTCAATTAGACAAATATCTTTTATTTTAAAAAATAAAAATAAAAATTAAAGCTCAAGAAATACAAATAAAAGAATTTAAAAATGTAAATTATAGAATTTAGCTTGATTTGAACCATAAAAAATCAATTAATTAATATTGTCTAGATATCGTTAGCATGCACCATAACTATCTATAAAAAAAAAAATAAAGTCTCAATTTGTTCAACTATCCTTAGTTGTCATAAGGATCACTGATGCGTCTGTAGCAAGCCAGGAATTTTTGACCCTTATTGCGAGTGACTTTACGTCCTTCTTCGGTGCAATTAAAAACTGCTTCGACTACAGGGTCTTTTCCTAGTAACTCTTCGTCGGGAATTCTTTCGAATAAGGGGTGGCTGTCGAGATGTTCCTTCATCCACAAGTGCAGGTCTTCGACGTCGGTTATAGTGTAGCAGATTCCGCCGATTTTCGTGGCGAAGGCGTACTCGCTGATCAAGCTGGTCGAGATAATTCTTGCCTTATGTTTGCGCTTTTTGAAATGGGGATCTGGAAACAAAAAGAAGATTTTGCTCAATTGGCCTTTAGCGAAGAAGTTGGGCAGGTACTTCATTGCGTTCATGCGAACAACCGCGATATTCTTATACTTACCATCAACAACTACTTTTGTCTCGCCGGCCTCCTCGACCTTCCTTTTCTCCTCCTCATTCAAATCCTCCTCGTCATCAGCCTCGTTGCTTATCAGCTCATTTCGTTTGGCTGCATCTTGTTCCAGCTTCGCTTCTGCCTCGGAACTAATGCCGGCATCTAATTTGTCCTGGATCGTCCGTAACGCCTCGATTCTCTTCTGCACATAGTTCACCAATTTGGTCCTGATCTCCATGCCCAACATCAGCGTGTCTGGATACAACGGCGACAATGCTACAAGCAAACCGCCGTACCCGCACCCAATATCTGCAAACTCGACAACCTTATCTTCGCTGCCACTCTTGCTCTCGCCTTCGTCTGATTTTGCCTTCTTAGCTAAAGATAAACTAGATTCGGGCTCTCCCGCAAGCTTCCTCTTCAATCCATCGGCAGACGCGGCGCATCCGCCAGCTTCGGCTGCTGGCACTTCTTCGCGATCTCCACTGCTAGCTGTAGGAGCTTCAGATTCGCCGCTTGTTCCTGCTGTAAAATAGTCGGGGTATAAGCCCGACCAGTCCATGGATTCGGGGTTTAATGGGTACTCCAAAGGCATATCGTTGAAAATATTAACATGCGCTCGCTGCCTGAAAAACCGCTTTTGCGGCAACTTGGTCACTGATTCGCTCATCGTTTATATTCAAACTATAAAAAAAATTATTCGAAAAATTGATTGATTTTTAATATTACTTTTGATGAATTCCTACTCTCCTGGCTTTATAAATAAAAAAAAGATATTAATGGATTGAATTCTTAATATACCTTTGAATTTTCACAAACAATTAAAAAACCTATATTGGAAATCAATTAAATTCCTCTATATAATTTATATAAAAAATTTTTTTTTATTACTATAGTAAAAGTAAGTCAATATTATTGGCTGAAAATCAACTGAAACCAAAAATAAAATAATTAAGTGGATTGTTTTCAGCCAATGGAAGATCAGATCAAAACGCATATAGCAATAATAGTAAAATTATTCATTTTCATTAAATCAATTATATTTTAATTTTTTTTTAAAAAACTAAAGAAACAATTATGGCCACCATGACGGGAATTTGGGAAGGACATAGATATCTTTCCCACTGTTACACTTGATTACAAGCTTATCGAAATCTTTACCTTGACCATCCTGCTTCAAAGCTATTAATTTTTCAAGGTTATTCACTGTTTCAAGCTTGAACAGCGCAAGTGCAAAATTATATGAACTGCTGGCGAGCTTTCCATCAGCACGTTTTCTGGGTTTTCTAACTAGTCCGGCCGAAGCACCATGTTCTAAATCTGCAGGTTGATTGAGTAGGGTGTTTGTAGCAGTTGCAAAAATTTCTGTTGGTTCGGTAGAAGTTTGCAAAATAAAGGACTTGTCTAAATGAAATTCCGTCCTTTTTAGACGATCAGGAGAAAAATTAAAAAAAATAAATATGTGTAAGAATTAAGTGTTACAAGAATATAATAGGATAGTGAATTTATAGTTATCCTTATTCTTGATATAAATTAAAAATATGATTAATAAGAGATATTCTTTCTTACTGGTTATATATATCTGGCGAATAGCTGAGTGCAACGGGCAATATTCTCTTTCTTACAACGCCTTGGTGGTGCGTCCGTATAGTAAGTTCCTGACCCAAATAACACCCCTTGTTAAAATTCACTATTCAATTAACCATAAATTAGTACAATAATACAGAAATAAGATATAAATGAAAATTAAAGTGTATAAATGGGAGAATTTCAATAAACCTCCGCCTGTATAATCCAGATTTAGTTCTAGCGGGAAAGAAACTCTAGGGATGAAGTCATCTATTCCCTCAGGAACACCGAGTAGTATTCTGAAAAGCCTGTAGTCATCGCTTGTTGCTTCAGTGAATTCTTTTGGGAAACAAGCTATTTATTATAAAAAAAAACCCCCCGATACAAGGTTTAAAAAATGTAATAGATTCTTAGGTATAGAAAACAATTGGTAAATCAGATAAAAGTAGATAAATCTGGAGAAGGAAAAACGTTTACGTTGTTGTGAGGAATTTAAAATAATTCTTAGGCCCATACTAGGGCAGCGGTTATCTTTGAGCCATATGTCAGCACCCATAATTTCATTCAATTTGTAGACTAAACTACCTTTGGGCAAATTCTGGGACATTGTAGTATCAGGTTTTCCCAATATCTTAGTATAAATCGAATTTCCCCAGATGCTATATATGTTGTAGTCGTTGGTAACATCTTTGATGTCGACTTTTGACCTCAGCTTGTGCATAGTTAGTAACCTAACGACCTGGTCTTTAATTCTGTCGTCAGTTTCTATTAAATAGTCGCTGTGACTAAACAAGCTGGGCTTATTGACAGGATAGACAAAAGCATCGGCTAAAACCCGACCGTTACTGAGCAGGAAAGCAGTTTGGATGCCGGAGCCGCCGTTGCTTATCAAACTCATCTGGTTTGTAGTTAGTCCTTGAAGTAACAATTCGGCATCTTCGCCACTGACTTGTATGAGACTTCGCTTGTCGAGTTTTGCATACCTGTTTTCAAACTTACTAGAAAGTTTTTCTTTAACCAGCACATCTTCGAAGGGGTTATGATTAAATTCTGCCGTTTCTTTGCCTAGGGATAAATCGTTTGTGGTCGAGTATGAAGAAGTTCCAGTATGAAATAAAGAATTAAAATTCATAAAGTTTATTGCTTTTGGGTAAGAATTTTTCGCTGAGCAATTAATCTGAGCAGTTTGGACAAATTTGGTTCGTATGCGATTGATCGATCGGTACGCCTTTATAGCAGGATTAGTAACCGCATTTAAATTCATTCTCGCGTTTATTTTTCAAGTATAATTTATAATAAAAATATTTTAAATTTAAAGTGTATTACTAAGTACATGGATTCTTATTACTAAAAAAAAAGGCCAAGATATACATAAGCCTAAATCATTTATTAGCTTTAATTATTTAACACTTTCACTGAAAGCAGACTATTTTTGATCTTTCAAATTTAGCAAATTAGATTCAACTATAGATTATATCCTGAGAATTAACTAGCTATTCGTTTATCTTTAATTATCAGCAAATAATTAGACTGACTTTAAATTTCTAGCGAATCAGTAAATCCAATATTTTTATGAGAGTTAAATGGGAAAGTGTTTAGGCTCATTTTGCATACATCTGCACGTTTATTTGCTCGTTGACTCGAGACTTCAATTGCTTCAAAATAAAGCCAAGCCATAGCACACAGAATCTTAACGAATCATAATCGATGCAGGTGGAAACACTGCCTAAAATCTGAGCCGTTTAGCCAAAAATCTATAGAGTAAAAAAAAACTCATAGCTGCCTCAGCGAAATAAATTCCTTCGTAAGAAACTCTTTTAAAAATAACTTGTTTCTCACACTCTGTAGTTTCATATCAAAATAAATTAAAGAAATTATCCTTTAGACTAACTTACGACATTATTTTACACCTCTTAATATCTTCAACTTTATTAATAATTTTCATTTTTTGTCTTTGATCTTTTAAATCTAAAAAATATTATGGATTTTGTCTTACTCCCCGACGAAAAGCAAAAATACACTCACCTCTTTTCCACCTACGGACCTCAAAACAACAAACTATCCGGTATTATAGCTCTCCATTATATATTTTTACCTTTTATTTTTGTCTTATTTATTTCGCTTTTACACTATTGTACTCCATATATTATTCCACACCAATTTATATCTAAACCTCCCAAAATCTGCCCTCTCTCTCTCTCTTTAAAACAGGTGATGTATGCCGCTCTGTCTTCACTCAATCAGGCCTACCTATCGATAAACTTAAGAAAGTTTGGTAACCTATCCTTTCTATAATTAATTATCCTCTCATTTCTTATAAAGTTCCTAACTTCCCGCTCTTTACTTCTTACTTCTTACCAGAATATTCCCCATCTTTCTTTTACCACTATCATCGCCTGACACTTATAAATTTTCTTTTAATTTTACTATAACACCTTTTTTTTTATATTTCTCGTTGCCCTTTATAATAGGGATTTGTCAGATATCGATAAAGATGGCTTTTTGGATTTAAATGAATTTTGTATCGCTATGAAATTAATCAAATTATTACTTACTGGTAATGTTTCCTCTTTGCCAAACGTTCTCCCAAATTCAATGCTACCTTTTCCTTTGAGCAACCAACCAAGCCACTCAACCCCAGAATTCAGTAATTTTTCACAAAAACTCTTATTACTTCATCATTGCAACTAATCTTAATATAAATATATTTTACATACCTCGTTTTTATTATTTTACCTTTTTCTATTACCCTTTTTATTTTTAGACTTTCAATCAATATCCAGCCCTCCGGTATCTCTGAATGACTCTTTATTTAAAAGATATTCTCTTGGAAACTCTACTGTATCATGTAAGGCGTTTTTTATTATTCTAGTGACATATTTAAGTATATTTTTGTTTTTTTTTAAAAAAAAATTACTATTATCCTTTTATTAAATTATCAATCTTCAATACTTATCTGATTTTTAACTTTATCTACATCATATCTATTCATCCAAAGTACAACAACTGACCGAGTTTTTAAAATCATTTAATATTCCCTGGAACTCTATTACTCAAATATGGCATGTTATTACATTATCATTAATTTTAAACTATTTTAGTTTACCCTTTTTTATCTTCTTATTCAACAAATTTATTAATATATAAGTTTCTTTTTATTAGGAATTTGGTTGATATAAGAAGATCACAATCTTTAAACTATATTCAATTCTCAATATTGATGAATATCCTTGAAAATACTACTAAAGGCGGTTCTGTTCCCCAGTCCCTTTTAGAAAAAGAAAGAATAATGATCTATGAGTCTCTACAACAGCAAAGCCCAGCTAATAAAAGTAACTGATTTCCTTTAAAAAAAAACATTTTTATGACCTAATAATTTAAATCATCTTCCTAATTATCCATACCCATACACGTTTATCTATTTTTTGTAGATCATAAAAATAGCCCTGATACACTATCTGGAAAATATAGCGCATTTAATGAGTCCTCTAAAAGCTCAACTCTCGCTGATAGCTACCTTTCTAGAATAAAAAGTAACTCTCCTTTAAACTCCTCACAAAAAGGTACCTTATTCAAATCTTTTATATTATACTTTTTCAAAAAATATAATTATTTCTTCTAATTCATTTTATTTAATTCAGTCAGTAGCCCCTTAGCTTCTTACAAGTCTTCAAATAACATCAGCGCAGGTAAGAATATATTTTAGCTACATTAATTAAACACTAATATAATGCTCAAAAAAAAAAAATTTTTTTTATTTTAAAATTTATTTTGTTTTCTACCAATTCATATCGTAGATAAAGCCAAAATCGATCAACTAAAAGAAAAAATAATTCAAGTTGAAAAAGAAATCAAAAACTTGAATAACACTCAGTCCTCCCATACTCAAAATGACTTTAATTTGGATATCGATCCCAACCAAACCTCATTAAAAGGAGAGCTGGAATTGTTGCTTAGCCATAGAAGCAAGGTCCAGAATGGATCTTTGACGTTTGTTAATACTCTTAAATCGGACTTGTTAAAAATTCCAAATACTAGTAGCCCTATAGACCATCAACAGCTCGCTCTTTCAATAACTGACCAAATTTCTAGCTTAGAATCGTTAATTAATGACCTGGAATCCAAAAAAAACAGTGTTCATGAATACCTAAACGAAGTTTCATAAACTATTGATTCTCCTCAGAATTAGATTTATTTTAATCAAATTTAGTGCATGAAAGAGAAATTGTAAAGAATTATCTCGTAATTCATGTCAATGCTCCTCTTATAACTAATACCAGTACCAAATCCAGTTCCCTTTATTTATTCTTACTTATTTAGTATTGAGACTGATTCAATAATAACTTTCAGCCCATAAATCGCAGTTGATGATGCTTTTGTCATATAATAACTCATTCGTTTCTATTTTTATATTTTTTATCTTTGATTTATTCTTTTTAGAGGTTGCTTTATAATCGAAATTTTCACAAAATTTAAAATTGTTTTTAGCATCTGCGACTTTATCAGGAATTTTTTTGTTGTGAGCATCGCTACTTGGTGCGCGACTTAAATTTGTATATTTATTATTACTAAACTTTTCGTTGGTGTAGCTTGAAAGATTTATAGGTATATGGAGCGGACTATTACTGTTGTCACTGAATATACCACTCGCTACCAATGTATCATAATCTAAGACATATTTAAAAAAAAGTGCAATTGAAATTTTTATAATTGTGAAATTTGCTGAGGCAAAACTCTTATTAGTTTAGCTCATTCCTATTATTGAAACTAAAGCTAAGTCACAAAAATATGCTTATATAAATATATATATTCAATTAGCCATAACGTACCTTTTATAGATACTAAATTTATGTTCGATTCTAGTAATGACTGAGTTGGTATCAAGAACGAATTTAAATGATCCTAAAAAATAAAAAATAAAAGATAGAAAATTAAAAGATAAAATCATCCCGCACACCAAACTCATAACCGTTAATTATTCGATTGTTAATATAAATGGTAAAATTATTAGTTAGTATTGATACATTATTCGTTTCTATTTCTAATCCTCGGAAATCTAGGTAAGTTTGGTTAGTTTCCTAAGCATAAAATAAAAGAAGATTGAATAATTTTGAGCTAAATATGCTACCAAAATAAAGTAATAGGAGGAACGGAGGGAATATTTAAAATGGCCAATATTTAAATAACGAGGGCGAATTCTTACATATTTTGGATCTATGTCTAGGTCAGAGCTATGCTCATACTGTAGGCTTAGCTCATTTTCAGATAGTTCAATGTCAAGTAATGAATTGGTTCTCGATAAGGTGTTAAAATAGCCATTTCTTTTCAATTGAAGACGGTTTTTATATTCTAATTCAAAATTTCAAATTATACAATAAATGATAATAATAGAATTAAATCGAAAAGAATATAAATAGGCAATTAAAATAAAACTGAAGAATAAATTACCTTTAATAAAATCTAAAGTAATTGATGAGTTGGAAAACGGCGATAGTAATTCACTATTTATTATACCCATACCATGACCTCCTACACAGTAGAATTTTTCAATAACTAGCCATAGATTCGTATCTGAATCATCAAAATTGTTGATTTCGTTATCTAGGACTGAATTTTCAAAAAGACGATTCTCGTTTAATTTTTTAATCAACGAGCTTTCAAAAATAAATTTATATCTTAATCCAAGTAAAATCATTCCGTGACTAGATTTCATCGATATTAAATATTCTCTAAAAGTGAAAAAATATTTAGAAAATTATTATTACTAAAAATCGTTTTTTCAAGGTAAAAAATACTCTTTCTGTTTATAAAGCTTTTTTTTAATTAAAAAAAGAAGATAAATATATATATATATATATAGAAATAAAATGGCTTACTCTTCATACGATGCAACGCAATCTGGTGAGAATATTGCAAAAATAGTAAATTTACCATCAGAAACTATTGCCAATTGCAAATTAGCAGCTTTAATGAAAGGGAAATCATCGTGATTCAAGAACTTTCAAAGATTAAAATGAAAAGGATAGAATGTAATCCATAAACGATCGGAATAAGTATTTAAATTATTATTTTTTATTCGAGTAGGGTAAAAATAATATGTAAGAGGGAGGTGAACCTTAACTATTTGCAAAGAATTTGGTGATTTCATGTACAAATCGAACTCAAAATTCGAATTGATGACTGAGGAGCTTATCCATCCATCTACGAACTGTTTCATTTCCTTACAAGCGAATCTTGTCTGTCGATGCTAAATGAACTAGAATTTATCCATTTATTTTTAAAAATGCAATTTCTTGTGGAGAAGTTAGTTTGCGTTGTATAAATTTATGACGAAATTTATATTTCATTATATTTTCATCTGCCTGAAACTTTACCATTTTTATAATTGGCTATACGAAACATTTTATTTGATCTTATTTTCTGATTGGGCTTGAAATATATTTTTGAAGAAACAAAATTCTTTAGAAAATTTATGTTTATTCGACACTCTTAGTAGAGATGAAACTTTTTTTTCTTTGAGATTCTATTTGACTATATTGATATGATAAATCTATTGGTTGTATCAGATAATCCATCTGGTGGTCTTTACTAACAAACTTTAAAATTAAAATAGACCAGATAAGTAGGTAAAGCTTAATAATAAAAGCTCCGCTTCTCGAAATAATCTCACATGTAAAAGAGTTTTTCTATTAGGAAATACTGAATCTAAGTAATTAAATTCACCTATCTCTCTCTCTTCTACTTCGAAACTCGAATAAATCAACCAATAAAATCTCGCAATTTATTTAAATAAAATAATATACCAAATTATAATATAAAAATAAATAAATAAATAAAGACTATATATAGTAGTACCACACTATTGCCACGATGTAAACTGATAATATTAGTTCCAACCCCTATACCAACACAAGTTGGGCAAAAAAATTTTCAACAAACATAAAACCCCCAGATTGGGGCACGACAGGTTATAAAAAGGTAGTTTGCAAAAGCTGATATACCTATAAACCACTATCCATAATTGAGATGGTCTCAGGTATTATTCCAAAACTAAGAAAGATAATTTCCATGGGTGCTACCCCATTCAAAATTGGATATAAAATCAATAAATTTAAAGCATTTATCGACATTTTAATTGAGTGAATGCTAAGCCAAATTGGTGAAACTCAATTATGAATTGAAATAAACTCAAAAAGAAAAATATTTTTTTTGAAATTCAAAGATGAAGCAAGCATAGATATAGTGAAATCAAAAGAAATAAAATATGGAGATAAAAATTAATGAATTTCCAGAAACTGTCAGCTATAGCGACGAATTTAAACTCATAAAATTATCTTCGCTTAATGGGCTTAGTGTGTGGGAGGCTTCCCATAAATCCTATGAAATTTTCTGCATTATTGGAAAATTTCTTGATATAACAGCCCTAAAACACACAAAATATAACTTTTACCCATCTAAGAGCATAAAAATCATATTAGAAAACAAAAAAAAAAACAAAATCCTCATTATAATAAACTTTAAAGACGTAAAGGTCGCTTTAATTTGGAATGAGGAGGGAGAAAAAAGTATGTACTTTTTGTAAAGAAAATACACACTGGAAGCACGACTGCCCAGAAATTAAAATAATAAATGAAAAACTTTTAAAAAGATCCAGAAAAAACACCCCAAAAAACAATTAAAAAATCTTTATTGAAAAATTGAAAGAGTATAAAAAAAATTATGAAAAAGTTACAAATGATAAAAGCGACATAGAATCGAAAGCTTAATTTCAAACCCAGCAGGAGAATCTCGCTGACCGTAAATCCGAGCTGAACGCTACATCTTCCACCGTATCGAATGACTACAGAAAAAATTATAGATAATAAAAACACATTTAATATCATAAAAAATGGTCTCGAAACTTTCAACTTTCAGAAAACTGCGAGAAATTTACCTGAAATACTGAATTAAGGCCATATTATTTCAAGGGAACCTATTATTAGTATCGATACTAGTAACCTAAAATATAGCAACGCAAGAAAGTCAGTAAACTAAAAATCAACCATGGAAAAAAAACTGGAAAAAAGCTAAAAATATATAAGAAAAGAAAATATACAATCAATATTTTAATAGATTCAAGAAGGCACAAATCTCAACTTCATCAAACTTTTTTTATGAAAAAGAGTCCTTAGAATAATTGGTAAACCTGAAGATTAAAGATTACCTAATTCTAGAAAAAATAATAAATCCCAATAATATAAACGCAAGAAATGTATCTTAAACAAGCTCTTCTTGAAGAATCCCGATGCTATGAACGAAGAACAATATTAATTTGACCCCAATAAGAAATAAAACAAAAAAAATCAATAAAAAAAAAACATTGCCTCAATAACTATCTTTGATTTAAAAGGAATATCAGACAATAAAAAAAATCAATTTTTTCATATTTATAAACAATTATAAACAATTATAAAGTCGGATATCTTTTGGTTTCAAGAAATAAGTATCAAATAAAAAGATAAAATTTTTAGGTCACAGTACTAGGAAAACAAAATAGTTTAGTCTAAATACACAGCAACTATAATTAATAACAAAAACTACAATATTATTAAGAGTGAAATATTTTAAGGCAGAATATATATTAGAAGCTTAATAAAAACCAATAAAACCATCCTTAAACTAGTTAATAAATATTTACCAAATAAAGTTAAAGAAAGAAATATTTTACTGGAGTTTCTACACGAAAAATTAATAACCACAACAAATGGTAATTTCAAATTAATAATATTGGGCGATCTTAATATGGTCGAGAACGAATAAAAATATAGATTCAAGCCTAAAAAAACATCAAATATGAAAAGTCTAATATAGATATGATAGCAAGCCACTTCAATTTAAAAAATTTTACTTCCAATAAACTTCCAAATGATCCTATAATTACATATGAGAGCTATTCGGAGACTTATAAATACAGAATATACCAGATTCTTGTAAATAATTAAATCATTAATGACACAACAATAAAAGAAATAGGACCAACAGAATTATCTGAAAATAAGTATATTAACGATTAATACATATATGACCAAAATTATAAAAAATTTATGTAAATAAATGGAATTTTAAAATTAAGCTTCTAGACAACGAATCAACAAAAATTTGAATAAAAAATATACTAAATAAAGAAGTCAATTCTCTTGAGTACTGGGTTCAAATAAAGCATAAATACAAAAGATATTTATAAATGCAGGAGGAGAGGGGGGAATTCTGGAAAAACTGAAATTGAAAACTTAGAAAAAACGAATAAAATTATCAGAAAAATTATTTTCTGTGAGCGTACTAATAATACGGAAAAAAAAAACATTAACAGAAATAAAAGCCAATCAAAAAAAACTATAAAAAAATAAATCAAGTATTGGATGGAATCATTATAAGATCAAGATCTAATTGGAACGAAAGGCCCAATAAAAAAATTTTTGAACTTCTCAAGCCCAGTGAGAAAAAAAAAAAGATAAATGGATTATCAATAATAAAAACTAATTAATAAAAAAAAGGCGAATTATCGAAGGTATTGCATAGTTTCTACGAATCGCTCTTCAAAAAAGGATCACCGAAAACAACAGTAAAAGAGAACTTATTTCTAATAGAAAAATTAAAATAAATAATGACGAAAAACAACTGGTCAGCAAAGATATTGAATTTAGCGATTATTTTAACATAATTGAAGAATCGCCTAACAAAAAAGCACCAGGCCCAGAAGGCCTAGGTTTTGAATTCTATAAAAAGTTCAAGAATCAAATAACTAATCATCTTTAAATAATATTCTGCATAGATAAAGAAATAAAAAAATGAAACACTATTAGTGGCGATTCAAAAATTACCCTTATTCCTAAAAAAGGTGATAAAATGGGTCATAAAAAATATAGACATATCACACTATTCAACTGTGATGAAAAAATATACACAAAATTCTAAAATATAGGATACAAAAAATTATAGATAAATTGATGTACAGTTGCCAACAAGGATTCATTAAAGTTAGAAATTTTTTCGACAGCATTCACGCAGTAAATTTCTTAATAGAAAATAGCAAAAAAATGCCTCAGCTAACCAATAGGTACCTTATGATGCTCAATAAAGAAAAAGAATATGATAGAATAAACTAGTCGTACCTTTTTATGTGTATAGAAGGTTATATATTCACCCAATAATTCATAAATAGAATAAAAAACATATATATTGGATCAAAAACAAGTGAGACAATTAATAAATCATTTAATGAACGGATAAGTATTGACCAAGGGATGATACAAGTCAAACTCCTTTAATCATTGTTATACAAACTAATAATCGAACTATTACTAATTAGGATAGCAAAAATGGTCTATGAAATCTCTATAGATACTGAAAAATTCAAATACTTAGCATACGTAGAAAATTTAATAGTTTTAGTTAGTAATAAGAAAGTTGGAAAAATAGTTATTGAAACTCTCAAATTTTATTCGATGGCATCAAATGCAAAAATAAATATATATAAGACTCTCTAAATTAAGATAGGCCCACCTAAAGACTACTGGTTTGATATAAAATAATTAAAACCAACATAATCTTTTAAATACCTCAGTATTATTTTCAATCACAATGAAATATCAATAATAGACAACCAAGAATACCTTATTGAAAAAATAAACAATAAAATCAAATATATCCAATAGAAAGCTATCATTAAAAGGAAAAGTACTAATAACCAAAACTTTTCTGCCTTCTAAATTATGGTACTCCACACATGTCATCCAATTTGAGGTCAGTTTTATAAATACAGCTAGAAAAATAAAAATAGGATTATATGGAAGAATAAGAAAGCACAAGTTAAGATTGATATGTTAGACTTGAAAAAAAGAAAGGAGGACTGGAATTGCTTAGTATTAGCGCCCAATCGAAAACTATTTTTTTAAGGTGGTACAAAGATTTTATATCGAATAAAAATACAATTTGGAAAAACTTAGGAGCCTCAAATATTAAACACTTAGCAAATAGGAATGATATCTTTGAAAATATGATGGATTTACTGTTACGTAATAGCCCTCATAGAAAATTAAACAACTTTCCACCATTACAGAAGACGGAAATAAAACTAGCCAATAACGCGTATAAATTAAACGAAGAGAACATATGCGAATGGTCTTTCGATGTCATAAAAACAGTCAATATTTAGAATTCCAATAGGCTAATTGGTACTCCCCTTATAAATAATTATCACCAATGGCTATCAGATAAAGGCACAGAAAACTGTGGAAAATTCTTCAAAAAATGTATACAAATATGCGAGGATCACACATATTCAATTTATACAATTTAAATAAATAATAAATCTATTAAATTTTCAGCGAGCCTAATGGTTAGAAATAAATGGACCAACAAATAATACCAGAACACTAACGAAGTCTATAACAGAATATTTGCTGATAGCAGCTTATTCCTAAATGGATTCAAAAACAAGCCAATAATAAAAATAATAGATGTAAAATATAGAAAAGAGCCAATAGCAGTACAAAAATGGGATAAAATAGAAAAATAACTAATAGATTTCCAATATTTCATTGGTAGAGAATGCATGAGATTTATTTATAACCAAAGGTGACCAGTAATCTATGGTTACTTTTTCATAACGCATTGATTACTGCCGAAAAGCTAAGAATTTGGAACAAAGGTATATTTAGGCAATCACAAGAATTAATTTCCTTTAAAGAGATAAAAGAAACGATTTCACACATTTATTTTGGCTGAAAGCGAATAAATGACTTGTGGAAAAAAAATTTCAAATTTATTATATTAAATTCATTCGGCAATGGGCTATCTATTATATTAACAATAGGTGTTATTTATAATTTCTTAGAGTCAATGGCTAATAAATTTCATAATATTAATCTTCTTTATGAACTAGAGATATGGAATATTAACAGATAGAGGGTCTAAACTGCCCTATCAGAAACAAATATATCTGGAGAAGGTTAATTCAACCAATTGAAACATGACTTACAGAAAAAATTACTATGGACATCAAACACGCTAATAAAGGAGAATCATAACTAGCTATAAGAACTAAATAGTTCTCAATAGATCCGGAAAAAAAATAGTGATTAGTGGTAGCTGAAATAACTAAACATCAAATTTATCTTTTGATTTCATATTGCTCTACTAATCTTACTTTATTAATTCTCAATTATTTAATTTTTAGCATGGTTTTATTAAAATAAATTAATTTATATAAAAAAAATCATTACACCAACTAGATGAAGTCTTAGGTTGTAACTACTCATACCATTGTCCCCTTCTGACGACTTAATAGCTTTAAATATATATATTGAATATAAAAATATTGAAAAAAATATTACTCACTATATTTTTTCAAAAAATAATATTTTAATTTGCATAACAGTGAATTCCTAATACAAATATTAAAACAGAAAATAAAAATAATCTGAATTAAAATATATAAAGTATATAAATTTAAATTTATAGCCTTTTTATCATTTTTTAAATCTTTTTTTCAATTTCAATTTTTATTTTTTATATTAAAAATCTTGATTTTTGAATCTTACGAATCAGCTTATAATGCGTTTTATAATAGAAAAACTGTATTTAAAGCATGTTAATAAATTATAAGGCTATATATGGTCTAATCGATTTATTTTAGCGCATATATGGTGTAAATTTTTAAAAATACGATTTCTAATTAAGATTAGACTATCTGATCATATTCAAAGTTCCTTATATTTTTTAATTAATCCTACAATTCATTTTTTTATAATAGGTTCTGGATCATAAGCATAAAATAATGATTAAAAATAAAATTTTTATTTTTGAAATATTATTTTAATAATTCAACTCATCTTATAGCACTTCTACAAATATTTTTTCTTTATATTTTCTAAGATTTTTTCACTAAATCGTATTAATATTGCGGAATTTAATACAAGTAAACCGATATATATATTATTATTTAGATTTATACCACTTTTCAAGATATTAAATATGTATAAATAAATAAATTAAACGTTTAAGAGAATTCAGGTTTATCCTTATAGTTCTTTATATTTATAACTATTTTCTATATAATTTCAGTTCAATTTATAAATAACGTTTATTTAATTTCAAATATATAGACTACATAATTCAGAAAACGCTTGAGGAAACTTTTTCAAAGCTGATATACAGTTTTTAGAAATTGAATTTATAAAATTTGCGTTTTATTATAAAAACACGCAGGCAATTTCTAAAAAAAATTCGTGAAGCGTCAGAAAATTGTTATTTTCTAATTACCTAGGTATAACACAGAATTGATTCTATATGTATTATATTTTAAGGTGTGACAATTTTAAGTTATTTTCTTGTATTGGATAACACAATCAAGCTATAAACCCGCCAATAAAATTTTTATAAGTAAATAAAAAGATTATCTAGAAAAGTTTATAGTATGGTAATAAAAGTATGGTATAACGATATCCTTACCATCTATTCTTTCGCAAAGATAATCTACCAGCTTATAAGATTTTCATTTTTTATAAATTCTTATTTAAACATTTAAAATAATTCCTGAAGAAACAGATGCAAAGACTATTCAACTTACTGCCTTTAAAAAAAAATTTCGCGAAAGTGAATCTCAATTCAAAGATTTGAATCTATTGTAACTACAAGGGCATCAGAAACGGATCTATAACGCTAATCAGAGTTTATAGATTCTCTACCCTCAATCATGAAGGATTTCATCCGCATGCTGTTGATGTAAGAAGAGTGAGAGAAAGAAATATACACCTTTCAAAAAATTAGTTCGACGAGCTATCTTCCACCATTAAACATTTCGAAATTAGCAGGTGCGAGGAAAGCAGACTCTAGCCCTAAAATATATTCTAGTCTCGTTTTCTCATATATTCAGGTCAATCTATTTGTACGTTCGCTGCAGGATCGAGGATACCTCCGGTTCAACATTCGGCAACCTGCAAATTTTGTTCACAATCACCTTGAGGGCTCTGCTGTCGCAAATTTTTGCAACCGTTTCTTTAAGTCCGCTTGAACAATTACATAAATTAATATAATTGTCGGAAAAACTGTTTGAGCTATTCTAGTTAGAATCAAAGCAGCTCATGAATCAAGAATAACAGGACACACTACTTTTCAGTAAGAATCCAGAGAAGCGCTACAGGATCCGTGAACCATTAGTGGGCTCCAGCAGGCAGATAAGCAAGAAAATACCCTCAGAAAGCCTGTTACAATGCATAATTCCTAAGATGATATTTTGGCCGCTGCCACCAAAAACCAGCCTCAGAAATAAAAATTTTTCGGGAGAGGACGCGGCGGCAAAATGGGGTCCCAATAATCACCATTCAATCCCCCCCCCCCCATCCCAGTAGAGTGGAGCCTCGTGATTTTTCGATCTGCGTGGAACAAACTCACAAACAACATATATATTTTGAGTAG
>LSSN01000287.1:31285-50967 GCA_001970855.1 Smittium culicis
CCCCCCCCCCATCCCAGTAGAGTGGAGCCTCGTGATTTTTCGATCTGCGTGGAACAAACTCACAAACAACATATATATTTTGAGTAGAACTGAATAAGTCTTTCTATACATCTGAGATGTTTGATAGACTTCTGTTAATTCTTTGCATACTTCATAAAATATTTGTTCTTTTCTCCTTTGAATTCGCATCGCAAACTACGTACAGTCGGGCTACTACTGCTGAAGTTGGACACACAAAGTCACAAGAAGAATCTTAACCGCGAGGTTTGCAAGATCCTGAAGAATAATAAGGCCTTATTGCTAACAAATAAGGCAATTAGAGGAGATAAAGACCCGAAACTCAAGCTATAATAGTAAGCTTTTCGATATATTCAAGAAAAAAGAGGGGCTCAGGCCTGCCCTAGATTTAATAGAGCTTAAAATGTAATTCGAAATTTGAAATTTCAAGATAGATTCGCTCACCTCAATATGCCGACTGATCAGAAAAAGGGTTTTATGGCGTCTCTATGCGTGGAAGATGTGTTAAATCATATCCTGATTAACAGTTACAGTAAGAAAAAAATGCAATTTTGATGGAACGGGAAAACATACCAATTCAGAGTGTTCCAATTGTGACTTTCCCTAAGCACACAAACATTTACTAAAGTTCTCCGGCCGATATTTTTATCGGAGACAATATGCAGCATCAAAATATCGGTATATCTGGACGAAATCCAAGTCACCTGAGGGCTGAAGAGGGTATGAATGAGAAGTAAATAACTAATTTATCCAAGCTGACGGAGCTGAGATACAGAAAGAAGTTAGATAAGTCGTATAAAACGCCATCACAATATGTTAACTCATCATGAATGGTATTTAATTCACATAAAATTACCCTCGAGCTTCCTTCTTCCAAGGTCAAAGACTTCCGCCTAGAAGCGAAGGGGCTGTAGAAAGTTGTACTGAAGACGTTTAATGTCTGAAAAGCTTTATTGTGAGAGCTCAGGTATTTAAGTGACCTTACTCCCAGATCGCCTAATGCTGAAACGACTTTAGAACCTCAAAAAAAAATTTTTTTCTTCAGGAAAGGCATTAAAATCGGTCATGGCACTGAAAGAGCCCGCCAAGTAAAAACTTTTGTCCTGGAAGATTAATTAGCAGATTAGAATGATCAATTGTTTCTCCCAGAGACTCTGGAGCCTGTAATCTTTAAAGATGCCAGCGACACCACTTGGGGGATAATTTTAGGTTCCCAATTCTATCCAGGATTGTGGAGTCGTTCGGAGGCGTTGGTTCACATCAATTCCAAAGAAATATTAACGATGTTATACGCACTCCGGCTCAGGAGTGATTTTGATCGTTTGGTAGTGGTCAACTCAAAAAATACCACAACTCTAGGGTTTGAAAGAAATTTATTGGGACAAACTCAACGAAACTGTTAGAAATTGACGATTAAATATACACTCTCTGCCTAAAGACGACCTTTCACCATCAGTTTACTCACATTCCGTTAGTTATTAATCCGGAGGATTCACTGAGCCGACCTAATGTGCAGATGAAATGGCCAATTTTAGACCACGCTTTCTATAAGGTAGCATATTAATGCTGACCACACGATTTATACCTAATTTAATCCACAGTGAACACAAAGATATCAAAATAATACAACTGGTTCTCATAAAACAGGGCTGTATTTCAAAACGAACTGCTCTTCAATTCATAAGATTGGTCCAACCCTTACTGCTAATCCTCATATATCCTGATATCCATGGTGGTTCAGAAGATGCTCAGAGAACGCCTGAAAATATCTTTAATTACCTCTCTATGTAAGAAGAAGTGTTACCCGGGCCTAAAGGAATTTTAAGTTGCTTAGACATTGCTTCTGAAGGCAAAGGTTGTAATAACCGAAACCAAAAAAGGAAAATCTGCGCTTTTTAGATAACAAAAAGTATAATTTTATGGCTTGGAAAATATGCGATTTATCTCTAATCGCAAGGTTTGTTAATTATTTTAAATGATATTTTATTTTCCAATTAACAATGTAGAAAACATAAATCCAGGTATTATCCTACACAAAATTTTTTTATAGAATGGGGAATTAGTAATGATATCACTTCGTAAATATTCGTACTACAGGTAGTAAACTAATTAGCTGAAATTAAACGGAAAAAAAAATGAGATTGGACAAAGTACGGGTTTAAAAGCTAGATGTATTAATTTTAGATTATAATCAGTGTAAAATTCATAGCAATCAGCTTCTTTGGAAGTATTTGCCGCTATCGAAGACGCTTCAATTAAATTTTAAATCAGGCCCTAGATTAATATTACTCCGGCGATAAATAATATTTGAGATTGGGGCTAATAAGATTGTATATCCGAAAACGACCTAAAATTAAATCGATTCAGACTAATAGCAGATTCAAGTTTCCAACTCGCGACATACATATGTCACATATACAGTTTCTAGTCTTTAATCTTCAAAGGTGTTCTGAATTCAACAATATCTTTCCCTAAGAATAAGAATCAAGAACTTCCTACATACACGAATGTCAGATCAGTAGACATACCGATCAAATTTTGTGCCCAGTTTATACCTACGAAGTGTACAAAACAAGAATTTCTCGGAGTCTCCGCCCGAGTACATGCGAAAAAAATATCAAGGTTGTTTTTTATTTGACATTAAGAAATTTTATATACTATTCAAAAAAGCATAAGTTTTATTGCATAACTCGTAACATTCACTCGATATTTGAGCTTATAAACAGCCCACCGAATTATTTAATACCCGATGCACGCGCAATAGTAAATAACTAGCATAAAATCTAGAATTTCATTCTTAAGATATTGTCGCGCATGCTTTTTTGTCAAATTATAATATATTTACCTTATATTATAAAGTAAAATGAGGTATTAATACTAGTAAAAAAGAGTCTATATTACCTCTCGAGTAATCTGTTACGTCTCCTCTCCGAAATATGATGTTATAATTGATCTAGATCTTTAGAGCGAATATTAATTAATAGTATATGATGATAGGAGATTTGAAATATCCCTCACATACGCTCTTATTTGCATTTTGTGAAATATGATAAAGATATCACATATGCGCACTTTACAATCTACAGTAAAAAAAATTTCAAGTTTGTATTATTCACTTGATTCTATTGGCTTTTAATCTTCTTTTTTTATCATCCAATAAGATGAAAACACTTAAAATATATTTATAGATATAATGATTCCTTTTTTTAGAACCTTTTCGTGTTTCTGATCTCAATAAGTCTGGATCTGATCCATTCATTTACTTTTTTGTGTTAAATTTATGCGGTGAGGTTATCATACATAACTAAGAATCTTGGTAAAAAGGGCTTAAACAACTTTCACAGAAAGATTTCTTCACGTTTGAAAAATTATCGAGAAAATGTGCTCAAGATATTTTTCTAGAACTAAGATATACTAGCTTAGATTTTATTCATCTAGCTAGCCCTCATAATATAGTAAAATATGTTCGCTATAAAATAATCTCCCTTGTTACATATTGGAGTAAAATCGGGTGTTTTCTAGGATGATTCAGGTATGATACCTGGAGTACTAAGTGGGTGTTGGAGCGAAGGAGAGTGTAAGCTGACTGGCATTTACCCTAGGGTAACTTGTTACCGCTATCCTAAGCTGCTTTATTTTCAAAAAAATACACTGCTCCTCCACAAAATCTTGGATACTTACACGTACCTCGAGGCTGATTAAAGTAAGCGGAATCAAATTGCCTGGTTAGTTAAAGGATACCTAGATGATTAAGCTTGGCCTCGTGAGGTCTTTCAATGCTTAACCGTGTCCTTATTGGAATTCAAGTATAGATTTTAAACCTCAATCAAGTGCTCATTTATACGATCTATATAAATAATAATCAAAAATACCAATTATAACTAAAAGGCTTGTCTAGATGCTTAAGTGCATAAATAAAACGATCTTTATACCGCTAATACATTACCAAATAATTAACTCAGCACTCTGGCTCTGATATTTGATTCTAGAACACTCTATTATAAAAATTCATGGTAGTTTACCAAGAGTAACAACTACAAATCCTAGAAAAATCTGGAAACTTATAGTTTTACTATGAGGCGAATATCAAAACTATAGTGCAATAAAATAACATATATTCAGCGGTAAAAGCGATTTAGGGTTTATTTTTTACTTCTAATTTTATTATATTTTATCAAATGGGTAGTAATATGGGAAAATATCCCACACCCCCTAATTACTTATTAACTTGTTTGATTTTTTGTAATTTAAAAATTTACAATAAATTATACTGTAACAAAGATTTTTAATAAAATTTATTATATTATATCGCTTAAAAATTTTGCAAAACTTCTACCCGAAAGTAGAAATTCACAGTCGAAATTATAATATTATGGAAATTTTTAATCCCGACTCCGAATCAACACCCCGCCTCTACTCCCAAATTATCCTTCCAATATTTGAGGCGTGGTTTGAGATTGAATCAAATTCTAACCAGGCTGAGCTAAATACCTGAAATTACCACTCACCCTAACTGAGTTCAAACATATTTATAACTCAGCTTAAGACCCTTCTTGAGAATACTAAAAATTGCACGATACGAGTGAATACAGCTGCGTAAATCCGTATTCAATGTTTCTGGATAAAAAAAAACCTCATGCAGCTATTAATCAAATAAATTATACAGTTAAAAATCCGACGCATAATTTTTCAGTTGGAAATAATTCTGTAGAAAATTGGATCACTGTCTTATTTCGGTATTTTGTTATGGAAATACACTTGAATTTTTTTCCATCAATTGAGATTAATGTCCGACTTACACTATTTAATACGACATTTGATTTTGGAACGTACGATTGTTGATAAATTTAATCTTTTTAAGTCCTAATATTTCTAAATGAAAGTTTATACTTAGGTATAAACATCTTATAAAGTTACCCATGAGCGTTGTGAAAATATCAGATTCTTTTAATAATTTTAGAATTCAAGCTTAATTTTTTTTTTTTGAGTTGGCAGGTAAGTTGATCTTCATTTACATTATGTTATTTTAAAACGAATGTATCAACAGTTTTTATTGACATGTTTTGCGCTTTGAAGTTACTA
Organism: Smittium culicis; assembly: GCA_001970855.1. Classification (NCBI taxonomy): domain Eukaryota; kingdom Fungi; phylum Kickxellomycota; class Harpellomycetes; order Harpellales; family Legeriomycetaceae; genus Smittium; species Smittium culicis. The sequence continues at coordinate 36,386 of LSSN01000287.1, forward strand.
ACTTTTCTAACAAGACTCAATATTCCAGACTTTGTTCTTTTAAAGGGGAATTTTCATCATTTAGGATCCGAAAACACTTGAATCCCTTTTATCCGTTTTGAATATAGTACAAATATTATATAAAAGTATAGATAAAAAATTTCTAATTTACAGATCAGATTCACTTAATTAAGACTAAGCCTTTTCAATTGATTTTATTGGCCAACTGTGAGATCAAATTCTACGTCAAGAAGCGATAAGTGTTTATAAATATAGAAAATCTGAATATATACGAGTCCTTAAATACTGAATCATAGTTTAAGTACATACTGAAATCAGAAAATACATTCTTATTTACCTGATTATGAAACATGTCCACATTTTTTGAAATAATTTTTCTTATATCTACGAATTTATCTTATGAATTAGATTATTCTCTATGAGAATTCAACCTGATCGATTTAGTTTTCAGGATTCAATATTTGTAGAACATATGCAGCTTACGGGTATTTTTTCTGTGTTTAGCCATGTACAGAAATGGTTTCTCCGATATCTTTAGAAGCTTATGTACAAATACTTCGCTAAAATTCATCATATAATTAAGAAAATTATTTTCTCGAGTATATAGACACTGAGCTGCCAAAAAAAATCGAAGCTGAAGTGCAATTATTATATTCAATATCTCTTACAGGTTTATACTCACCAACTATTGGAATTGCTATGCTTTCCAGAGTATAAAATAATCCATATGCTACCTCCGATACAGTATCGCTCAAATCTATGAAAAATTTTCATTATGTTGTTCAAGTAGAAATTATTGGCCATTGAATCTATAAAATATGGTTCCTGGAAAATAAATTATTCACTAAAGTAGACTATATTAGGTATACTGTCGATTTTTGTGCTTTCAGCAGCCTTTTAGCTTCCTATGATCCCCTACCTTTGATAGAGGAACCTTGAGAATCATATTACGATAATTAATTTTGAATCCCAAGCGGTTGAAAGAATGTGTTTTAATATTCTCAGAATTATCTTGGATCAGTAGGTAGAATATTTTCGACAGTATTTCTTGAGTTTTGGTAAAAATTAGTCTTCGCAACTCCTTGATGTCGCCTATTATAACGATAGATTTTTATAGCCTTAAGCCCTATTATTATCACGAGTTTATCTAAGTAAGCAACCACTCTTACACACGGTTCTCGACTCCAATACAGCACATGTTATAAAAATTTGTATAAGGCGAGCTAAGTCTATTTTAGGACAAATTTAAGTTTGCCGAATTGATTATGATTGCCATTACAAACAATGTGCATAAGCATACAACATGCTCTGATTACAATATTAGATAAATTCTTTTTTATTAAATAGAGGAGCTTAATGAAGCTAATGCGCTGATTTATCCCGAGTATTTAGTAGTGCCAATTCATCTTGAAATTATTCTCCTAAAAAAATCCGTCCGATTTCACCAAATATATTACAGGACACAATTAAATATACTTAATTGGAATATTGAAAAGTTAGATACTAAATATTTAGCTTTATTAGTCAATTTTTCGACAGCTCTCTTGATTAACGAGCATAAAATTTGTTTTTAAATGACTCTTATTGCGTATTAGATATGTTTTATCTTGTACCAATATAAATAATTTTCACATAAGGTGTTTTTCCTAATTTATTGAAGCACGAAAAATTCATAAAACTTTAGATTTTTTTATCACACTTATTTTCTGTAATTTGATCACAAAATTTAATGGATATCTTATAAAACTCTCCTACTTCATGATATTTTTTTAAGTTTAATACATCCATATTCATATACCTAATAAATATCACTCTTTCTAGATTACGAATTTTATTCGAATTATGCGTAATTTTCAGGCGCTTATCAAGTTTTACTTGTCGATTTATTGACTTAATACCAGACGAGTCTTTTTATTTTCCATAATATTAGCGAACATGAAAATTAATTCAGAATATAGTGATTTTAACCATATATGTTGGATAAATAACCTTATATAATTTTTCTTATTAGAAAAAAGGATTGAATTTGATTAATTTTATTTTAATTTATATGGATAAATCTAGTCTTTTATATGTTTTTAATCTGTTTTAGAGAGACAGATTTAGGAATTTTTGCTTGAATGTGCATCATTGTGCTTGTTAGCACCGTTTTTTTGTATTACTTCTATCTTGAAGAGCCATTCTCATATTTTTGATAATGATATTTGCTTAAATTTCTTGATTGGAATTGAATGGTGTGTATACCATATTCAGTGGTATAAATTTTCCTATATCACTAGTATCATCATATTTGAGAAGCAATGGAGAATAGTCTATGATCATACTACTACGGAAAACCTGGGTCACTTCTTTCGTTACTTTTTCATATCCAAAATAATTAAAAGCACTCATAAATGAGCAAAGATATTATTTTATACACTTTAGACGCCCAAAGTTTATAAATGAGCAGCCTAGTAACATAAGCTTCGTTAATTGCGAAGATTTTTTGCTATCCGAATTTCTGGGATTCAATTTTTAAGTCATTGATCTGCTAATATATGTAATCGTAAAATCAAATACTACCTTTATTTTCTATTAAGGACTTAGAGATGAGTATAGTTACGCTTTTAATAGCTTTAGAATTATGAAAAAGCAAAACCTATAAATTTTTTAATGTTTTCTTTTGTTTGGGTTTATCTAGAGTTTAGAAATTCAATAAAAAGAAGAAAAAAAGGAATACTAATAAGATAAATTAAAAAATAATAGCTTTGTACAATAAAAACATAGTGAATACGAGCTTTAAGTGGAGTGATTTTTACTCTAAAGAATTTTTATTGAGATGTAATAATTATTTAATATTTAGCAATGAAATCTTTTTTCAAAAACAATTTTTTTCTTTTTTTAGATTTTTTTTTCGGACCTCGTTCCAATTTCATCGTTTAGATATCTTTATATATCGCAATAGGTGTCATTATGCCCTTTTCTTTTTTCTATTGAAAATCATATGTATAAAATTAAACAATTCAATTTTCCCCCTACTTATAAATTAATTCGTCGATAAGGCTATTCGTTCCTATTAAACTTTCGTTTTTTCTTTGAAAAATATAATTAAAGGTGAATTCCAAATGGTTTTATTTTATTTTATTTTTCTTCGGTAACTTGATTTCTCTTTGTATTTATAAATTTTCATTGAAATACCTTAATTTTTTGGAAGGAATTAGTATTAAATGTAATTAACATATTTGTAATGGTGAGATATATTTTACACTGCTACATACAGCCCAATTAAATAAATTTATTCGGTCATAAGATAAACTTTACCATTTGATATATATTTCTAGCGTATAACTTTAGATAAGATTGGTTGACACGAGACTAGTGATTTGAAATTCGGTATAGCTTATATGGATTTATAAATTTTATTTCTTTTTGGTATAAGTTTGATAAAATATATTCAATATGTTTGTATCTTTTATGAAACGAGCTAATGATGGATAATTCGAAACGCTTAATATAAAATATGAGAATCAAATTAAGTTTAATAATAGGAAAATTTTAATTGAAATATTCGCACTCGAAATTATATTTCATAATTTAAATTAGAAAATAGTAAAATGCTATCTCTCATCAAATGGAATTAAGAGAATACTGCTGTATTATATTCTTACAGAGTTTTTAATTCTATTTTTCAAAAGCTATCGTCTATTTTGCAAAGCACTTATGCGATTTTGCACAAAAAATTTTCGCTTCGCGTTTCAAAAATTTTTTTCTTGAAATTACGTAACATTTTCCAAAAATTTTTGGAAAATGTAATTTCAATTTTGCACAAGTTGCTTTTGAATTTGCACAAGTCGTAAAAAATTTTGCAAAGGCGCTTTTCTTGGCATAGATTGAAAAAAAAAAAAACTTTATTAGCAGCAACAGATGTATCCTTTCACGAATTAAATGATATTTATATTTAGCTGAAATATGCCACTGAATACCTATAAAATAATTAAACTCCGAGATCTAATAAATCATTGGTTTGGATATATTTATTATCAAATAGCAAATTTTTGTAAAAACTCGTAAATATATATTTTTTCTGCTGCTCATTTTTGAAGACTAAAGTGCTGTTGAGTAGTAAATACAATGGTAATAGCTTCTTTTGTTTTGGAATATCAGCTTTTAAAGGCTATATTCATATAGGAATATACCTAGTTAATTTAATGTTTAAACCATAAAATAAAATTTTAATATTATATATATGTGGAAGTTCTGAACAAGAACTTCCAGATGAAACTCAAACTAGTAGTTATTTGTAAATTTTGGCGTTATTAATAAAGCAAAAGAACAATAATGCAGAATAATTTGGGCTTATTTTAAACTAAATAAAATTTAATTGGTGAATTTGCAAATAATATCTACAAAATATTAGAAATCCACTACTTATAAAACTTATACTGCTAACTAACAATGTGCAGATCATCAATAAAACGAATGCAAATTATTTATGCTTAGCTTATAGTGATAAAAAATAAATAAATAAAACGACTACTAGGTTGAAAAATATAAAGACGTAAAAAAGAAATAAAACTTTAAATGGCCATAATATTCTGACGGTTAAGAAAAAAGTACCAGGTTTTTTAAAATAAAAGAATTCATTAACAATTCAATATCTAGTCAAACATTAATAAATTTAAAAATTAAATTAAACCTCATTAATACAACAAATAATTTACTGTAATAGTTAATTAAAACTCAACCAAGCTTTTTTATTTTATTTCACTAAATTTTTTACTCAAACCAATTTTAATTATTAAACCTCATACAACCAAATTATAAATTTACAAAAAAAATTATATAATCTAAAAAAAAAATATTAATATTAATAATAAAAGAACAAAAAAAAACATTTCTATTTACTATGACTAAAGAAAATATTAATAAAGATCTCACTGATTCTTCCAAAACATTCAAGGAGACTGATGGTACCAAGGAGTGCATTGTATTACGCAGAAAGCCGTCATTGGAACAGGAGAACCCTCCACATATATATAACTTATAGGCTCCTCTAAAAGTATAGCGTATAAAAAATCAATTAATGTCTAGTTTCAAAACCCCTTTAAAGAACATATGGAGAATTAATACTTTTATTTATATAAATTGTTAATCGTTCTATAAGTATTATATTACTCTAAGTTGTTAAGTTAACCTAAACTTGTTTTATTTAATAATTAAATTCGTGTGAAAAAGATATCCAGAATATAAAAAAAACTTTATATTATGTTTATTCTAAATAAAGTTAAGTAGGTGTTATTAATGAGAGAAAATAATATAAGAAAGTGATCAAAACAAAGCTAAATTTGAAAAAAAATACTTTAAATTCGCTATTCAATTTTTTTGTGAAATAAAATGCTTAATTCGTAATTTAGTTTATTTTTTGTTTTTTATTATATCGTTTTTTATAACGAAAAAATAAAAGAAATGATAAAAATAAGAAAAACTGTATGAGTTTATAAGGTATATTTTTGGGCTTTTATTCCTACAATTCCTTACTAAAAGCAAATTTGTAAATTCAAAATCAACTTTTGCAAAATTTCTTGAGACGTGTGCAAAATTTTTTGGAAAAAATTGAGTAATTTCAAGAAAAAAATTTTACGATACTCGTAGCGAAAATTTTCTGTGCAAAATTTTTTACGTACTGTGTAAAATAGACCGAAGCTTTTACAAAATAGAATGGAATACCCTCTAACTATATGTACCCCATTTTTATTTAATTATTCGCTATTACCTACCCTTTTAAATCAGTAATATTCTCAGTTCAGAATTTTTTTTAATTAAAATCCGCTTTCAGTGTAAAATTTACGAATACAATTTACTGATAATCTGGATATAAATTATTATAGAGTGTAAATTAGCAAATTTTATTTATTTTAAAGTCATTTATTATCTTTACAAGTCTTCTCAAGCAATTTCAAGTGAACTTACATTATATAATAAGGTATTTGAATCTAAAAACTTAAAATCAACCTGTAGTTTCATCAAACTTTTCTCGGCAGTAAACTTTTTATATACTAGAGGAGATTCCCAATAAAAAATTAAATATATTATTGAATATCTATGTGGAGGGTTTTTATTTTTGGCTGGCCCTTTTACCTTAAAAACTTTCGGCTCAGCAGAATTGGAAAAGAAATCAGAGGATTCTTGGTAGTCTGAACTTTTAAATTTTTCTTTAGTCATGATGTCGATAAAAGGTTAAAGGATAATGATTTTTTGTGATTTTTTTTTGTTTTCTATATTTTTTATTTTTATTTTTATTTTTTGTAGATTTTATATTATTTTTTTAGGTTTTTATTCAAGTTTATAATGCAAAATTGATAAATATATAAAATTTTAAAGTAAAGTAAAATGTTTAATAAAATTTTGGTTTAATACCAAATTTTAAAAATGTAAATTAAAGCGAAGAATATAGTTTCTCAATACTGTACGTATACTTAATTTGTTATTTGTGGGTATTTTTTAAAATTTGATCATTAGAAAGATTTTAATATATGCTTTCCGGTACCATTTTTCCTATCTGTCTTTTTTCTGCCTTTTTAAACCTTATTTTCTAGAATTATACTGTCTAAGAATCTACTTCTTGATATAAACTTTTTATTTAAAGTACTATATGATTGTTTTTATTTGGTTTATAGTTATTTATGTTTTTTATACTCTTTAAATTTTCCTTTATTCTGGTTCTTTCAGTAAATTGATGTTTCTTTTTATTCTAACTATTTCTTTTACTCAAAATTCTTAAGGTTTCTTTGAGGTATATTCGATTGGTAATTTTTCTTCTTTTTAATATAGCTGGTTGTTATTTTATAAAATACAATTGGTATTTTTACTCCTTAAATTTTCTTCAAAGATTTAAATATTTTTGTTTACACGTCCATAAATAAATAGATCAATTATCAGAAATTCGATAAAAATTTTAAATTGTTTCAGATTTATAATTTTGAAAAAAAAGAATGAGTTTAATTTATTTTTTTTTTTTGATTTTCTTTGTGATCTATATTTTTTATGAAAACCAGTACCAAATTATTTCACTTTCACATATAAAGAGAAAAAAAATCCCTAATCAGAATTTTAACTTTAAAACTTAGCTATTCAATTAATACAAATTAAATTTGTTTATAACATCAATCTCGAGATCAATATTAAATCATCTAAAGTATAATGATTCTTAGCTATTTAAAAAAAAACTAAATTACGAAAATCAAAATACAGAAAGATTGTTTTCATTGAGTAATTTTTGGAACTAATCAAAATTAATCAAAGCCAATATTTTACGATAGAATAAAACTGAGCGCATTTTATGCCTACTAATATAGCAAAATTTCTAAATAAAGTTTATTCTGATCTACTTATTGATGCTATCAGGAATCTTGATGTATCTTATAACAAATTTAGTTATTTTTATCTACATTATCGGTGGGTCGTGATAAGACATTATAGCATACTTTTGATAACAAGCGTGATAACAATTCTATAAACTTAATTCTGAATTGAATTTAAAATAAATCATAATTGATAGTTAGTAATAATACTAATAGTCTCAAGCTACTATTAATTAATTAGTTGTTATGAATGGAATTTTCTAGAACTTACTAGAATGTTCCAGAATATTCAGATATTATCAGCAGCAATGTTGTAGAATGTTAGGAAACGTTCTAGAACATTTCCGAAATTTCTTATCGATTAATAATTTTTCATACGTAATAATTTTACTTGTTCATATTTTTAATATCGATAACGATTAATTTTGATTACTAATCAAGTTTGATTAGTAGTAAATCAGTTTTTTTTCTATATCTTTCTTTTTAGTTTATTCTTTGAAGTTTATGGCCTAAAACCAAGCAACGGAAAAAATATAAAAATTTTACGTTTTTCCTGTCTTGAATTCGACATCTAGTATCTTGTATACTTTCTAATAGTAATAAATAAACATCTTTATAGTAAATAAAACTTTTGACTTCACTTTCCTTGCACTCTTGTAACCCAGATCTTTACATTAGTTAATTAATGAATTTTAACCCGAGAAATAATTATGATTATCAAAAAATTACAAATCAATGAATCATTTGACTTAAATTAAAGAAGTATATAAATAAACGATAAAATGTCGTAAAAACCTAAAAAGTGTCTACAAAAAAAATAAATAAAAATTTCCAGCTTTTTTTAAAAGTTATACTTTTTAATTTAATTTTTAAATAATATTTTAGTTGAATAAAATATTTTATAGGTGTTTTGAGTTGTATTTATTAAAAAATTTTAATTACCGCGCCATTAAAAGATTTAGCATTTATATTTGGTAATTTAATTACTATCTATAGGATCATGGGAATAATGTATTCATATTTCATGATAGTTAATCTCCGAAATACAATAGCAATATATCAAAAATATCAGAATAATTATCTGGGTTTTCAGTATCAATTACCTTATTATTTGGTTTTTATGATGATTAAGACCTGAAATATTAAAGTATAATATAATATAATATAATATAATATAATATAATATAATATAATATAATATGTGTTAGCTTCATTATGAATGAATCAATTTGTAGTTGAAAAGATGCATTGTATAAAAACATGTTATATTAGTAAAATTATTTCTTTTTTTTAGAAAATGAAATTTGAAATTTTTAAGGGCTAATAGAAAAATCAAAATAACCATAAAATTTCGCGAATGATATTTAAAATTAATGAATATTCAAGTTAATCAAATTAGCTGCAAAATAGTGTAATTTTCGTCCAGAATCTCACAATTAACTAAATATTAATTCTCGAAAAGTAAAATTTTTTAATTTTGGAAAGAGCCATCTGACGAGTTTTTTTTCTAAGCTATAAATTCTTTGACATTCAAAGCTATCAGATTTTTTTTTTGCCTCATATTTTTTTGTGAGTTTCCTGCAAGACTAAATCTTTTATAATGCTTACCCAATATTTAATTTGTGCTTTTTCTATTCATAAGATATTCTGGATAATGTTTTTTATAGAAAAATGGTTTTTAAAAGCTGATAAAAGACAAGAATAGCCTTTTTTAATGTAATAAATGTATATATTTTTATTATAATAACTACTATGATTCTAAACTTCAAAAGTTACTTAAAATCTGAATTCAATTAAGTGGTCAGGCTTGAAGCTCAGAATAAATTAATTGAAATTAGCTTTTTAAAAGCCTATATGCTTTAATTTTATTCTATTATAATAATTATCGTTTTTATTAGCATATATTTTTGGCTTGATAAATATCATATAAAAGTACTAAACTTCACAATCTTTAAAAAGGTATCAAGGAACTAAGGCTTGTGAATGTAATCATCAGCCATCTTGGGCAACAGTGTGCTTTCAATTTTTAATAATTCTATAAGATATACCAAACACTTCTCCTTTAAATTTTCAAGCTGAAAAACTATAACTATAAAGTTTAAAATCGAATATGATCTTGAATTATCTTGATGTTAAAAAAAAATACATTTTCAAAATACCAGCCTATATGTCGTAGATAGGTTGTGCGACCTATCCGAATACAAAGAACTGAATATTTCTCCAAGGGTGTATGTGATATAATTTTTTCTTTATTTTTTGAAAATCTGAGAACTTGCGTTTTACAAAAAGTTTTTTAATACAAAGCTGAATCAAAGAGAAACTTAGTTTATTGGGTTATTATTTTATTTTTCTTCTATTACTATTACTACTATCATTATCATTATTTTTACTTTTAGCATTATTTCATATTCTTAAAAACCTTTTCTTTAAGACTTAAAAGTATATAGGAAACAAACTCAAAAGTTGTTAATACTTATATTTTATTGTATTTAATTTAAATATTTTACTATAAATACCGACACATTTTAACCCTTTCAGGGGCGGTTGGCCTTTTTTGAACTACCAAAATTATCCAACCAAACGACAGAGTTTTAAATAAATATAAGATAATAATAAATTACTGGATGATAAATTATAAATATCCAATAACGAATAAATATAATATGGCTTATCCAATTACAATTTTTAATTAAGTTTAAGAGTGCTTGCCCCGGAAAGGGTTAATCAAAAATAAAATTAGCCAAAAAAATCAGTAATTAATCTTTATAATAAATTTAGTACTAAATACTAAAAAAAAATCCATATATTAACTAAAAGCACAGAAATAAAAGTATATGTGAACACTTATCGTGTCAGGGAGAAAAACTCTCGGCGACATATAAGCAAAATTTTTTTTGTTATTTAGTTAAAGGTAGGTGTTTTTTTGAATGAGATTTCTTTTTTATCAATTGAAAATAATCAAATATTCTCCATTTTTAGATATGAATTTATTTATAAATAATCGGTTTAAAATAATTATGGTATTCAGAAACATCTTAAATTATTAAATTACAAATCCTTAACTCGAAAAAGAATCAATGTTAAAAATAAAGTGAAAGATGCATTATAGAAAGTGGGTATTATAAATACTTAATATCTAATTATTTCATGAGCCTATTTTTTTTATTCACGGAATTTTATTGGTATAATAACATTAAGAGAATCTATGCAGTAAAGTAAACATAAAAAATAGTTAATTTGGCGCAAGGCATAAAAAAAATAAATACTAATACAAATTAGTTTCTCTATCTGTCTACCACCTGCGTAACTAGATGGAGATGGGATCAGTCTATCAACCGAAAGATCCACGAAGATATTGTTTGATATAGGCCGGGTGATTGAAGTTATTAGCAGTCATAATATAAGCTCATTCTAACAAAATCAAATTCGTTGAAATCATTGAGCTCCTAGTCAGAGCCAAAATCTAGCAGGATTAATAAAGAATTAACTGCTACCCAAACTTTCCAATGGACGACCTGGTTCTCCTAAAGTAAGCTGCTAAACGACTGGGATTCGTAATGCTGTGGATCTCTGAACTTTTGTACAAAGGTTGTCTTAGACTGTGTTGAACGAATCGTTTCCTCCATTTTCTAGATTATTCTCTTCCAGAATTGTTATCCTCTGATTCGCTGATCGTTGCCTTTACTATCTCCGACCAAGGATAGTGCAACGCTATGTGAAATTTTAGTAAAGTGTGCTATGAGAAGTACACTACTTAAGTTCCTAAACCACGGCAAGTTATTTCACTATTAGGAGGATCAGGATATATTTATTTATTTTTTTCTTGTGAGAAATAAAATACACTGTTTACATTCAATGCGAATAATAAATAGTAGTACAGCTATAATTAATTTTCAAAAAAATTCATAATGCGGGCACATTACACTTTTTTTTTATCAATGACCAATAATGTATGATCGATAAGCATATATGGCCTATTGGAAATACTATTTTATAGCTTGTATTTTTGTGAGATATTTTAGTATATAAATATTGGAGTCCAAGGTTCTAGGGGCCTTGGTCTCTCTTCTCTTAAAAACTTAGTATTAACTAAAACTGATCTCGTAAGATATTATTAAGTAATAAAACCCTATTTAGTTATAGTTTATGGGAAGATCTACTCAAAATACTGGCAACTTTTGTGTGCTATTACATTTTATGTCTCGTAATAAGTGTGTCACAAATATTGAAAAAAAGACAATAAGTATTTGCGATATATTTCTGAAATGGACTAAATAACATTTTCGCTTTATAAAAAAAGGGTGAAGCCATTTAATCATTTCGCGCAGGGTAGACTATTTTTGATTTGCTAAATGCAGATAACTGAATTCAATATAAAAATTTCATTCAGAGACTCGATTAATCATTGGTAAAAGTTTAAGCATAAGAATATTTATTATTTGCTTATAAATATCAACAAATCGAATAATTAATTTTTTTGTAGTTTGTTCGAGGGAAAGGGTAATATTAGATGGAAATAGTTCAAAACCACAAAAGTTTTTGACACTATTTAACCCTATCCCGTCCCACGCTCTTAAAAAAAATTATATTTATGATTCGTTAATGGTTTTTAAGCTAGATTATTGTTTGCTGTTATTTTACAGCTAACCAATATTTCTTAAAGTCTGGGATTTATATTTTTTTTATTGAATCTAATTTGATATTTTTTTAGTTCAAAAATAGTTTACTGGCCATGAAATTGTTAAGTAATTAGATACCGAATTAACAGATAATATTTTGCATGTGGTCATATATCTAGTAGACTGAGCTATTTCATGCCATTTCTAATTATATTATTGACATGTTTATTTATTATAGTTACCTCAACTAATCATTTTTAGGATATCACAACCATTGTGCAATTTCAATTTTACAAGGTAAATTTATGCAAGATGCTGAACGGAGCAGTTTGTTGCACTTTAAAGTTATTGGCTTGAATAATCGTTCAAAATTGACAAAGTTATTTGTTAAAAAAAAAGAAAAATTTCATCCCATTGGCCATAGATAAAAACATCGTTATCATTTTCAGTAAGTTTAATCTTCAAAAAATTCCTTCAAAAAGAGTCGCCCAAAAATAGAGTATTTCAAATTGCAATAATGTTTAAAATTATTCGAAATGTTTCCGATTATTCACAAATTTACATTTTAAAATTGTAGTATTATTAAATATATTGAAATATGATCACTATGAGAATTCGATATAAAATTGCGTTAATTTTATAAGTAATCTAAGAATACTTCAACATTTCAACGCTTAATTATATTCTATTACAAGAATCAATTGTTATAAGCGTTATAAAACCCTATATGTTTATTTTTGCCTATAATTATACGAAAAAACTTTTATATGACCATTTAATAAGATCCAAAAGGTTATATAATCAGGGTATTTCTCTGTTGTTTTATAAAAAAAAAAATTTTGTAGGAATTTAATATTCGATCTTATATTTACGTTTACTTGAAATTTTACTTATATAAATTTAAATTATATTATGCATAAATTTGCATTTATTTCAACTTTATTTTACATTTCCTCTTCGTTAGCATCATCGAGTTTTCCATTTTTTAACGAAACCGAATATCAAAGCAATGCAAATCCTAAACTACTTTTAAAAAAAAGTGTTTATGGTGAACCATTTACATCTAATTGGTGCTTCGAAACTGCCTTCAATTATAAGATTAGAGATGATACTGAATTGGTCAAAGCATGTGTTCAAGGATTGCCATTTACTAGAGTAGCCAATTCTGCATATAACACATATAAAGGAATAAGTTGCGGATATTATCTTACTCCAAATATAAACACTGTTCATTTTAAAAAAGAAGCTCTTCCAAAAATATTAGAAGGCTACAAAGGCGAATATATGTGGTTCGCAGAGTCGATTTTAATCGATGACTACGAAAGGTTTAAGGCCATTGTTTTTTTGAACTATAGCGAAGTTGATATCCTTGCAGCTTTAAAATTTTCTAACTCAGATTCAAGATATCGAAGAAACAATGTATGTAACATAATTTCACCTATTCAAGCTGTTGGAGTGCTCAATACCATAAATGCTCCGTCAGAAGTGATAAACCTACAATGTACAGGAACTCTCGAATACTTTTAATATATACAGTTTTTTTATATTTCATTGTATATATATAGTAAATAAATAATCAAACCAACAATAATAAATATGACATTGAAGTATCTTAATTAAAGCTAACATTTTTATAGTTATATGAAATAAATATGTTAAAAAAAATTATATAACGATAGCTAAAGAATGTACACAAAGTCTAAATAATAAAAGTAGTGAGTGATTTTGTATAAGGAATGTTTGGGCAGTGCTCTATCTTATAAACTTTTTTGGGCTAGCCAATAAGGTTAGAGAGTCTATAAAATTTTATTTCTTATCTACTATTCACTTTTTTACGCCCTTACTAAATAATATTGTCCATAACCATCGACCGCATAGTCTACCGACTTTAACTTATTAATACTACTTTGTTGACCTTGCTAAGAGCTACATTTTGGTACAAGTTTGGTATCTTTAGACAAAGTTTTACTATTGCAATTAAATTGTAAGTGCCCAAGATTGGTGCACGGTTTTAATTAGCCAAATCGAATAAAAAAAGTACGCAAATCGCCGAATTTAACGAATTTGAATATTTCGATTAATTTGCGACACACAAAAAGGCCTACACAAAAAAAATACAAAAATACAAAAATACAAAAATACAAAAATACAAAAATACAAAAATACAAAAATACAAAAATACAAAAATACAAAAATACAAAAATACAAAAATACAAAAATACAAAAATACAAAAATACAAAAATACAAAAATACAAAAATACAAAAATACAAAAATACAAAAATACAAAAATACAAAAATACAAAAATACAAAAATACAAAAATACAAAAATACAAAAATACAAAAATACAAAAATACAAAAATACAAAAATACAAAAATACAAAAATACAAAAATACAAAAGCGCAAAAAAAACACCAATTTAATTAACTATGGTCATTAGAAAGCCCGTAAAACGCGCTATGTCGCTTTTTAGTGATATTTTGAAGGGTGATGACCCCAATACGCTATCAACGCAGAATTAACCAATACAAACGTTAATTTTCCTAGTGTATTCAATCGATCCAAGTTGGATACCCAATATTTAAACCAAAAAACTCCAAAAAAAATACAAATCCAACAAA
>LSSN01000292.1:0-12395 GCA_001970855.1 Smittium culicis
GCGGCCATTCCAATGAAAGCGGAGGTACTTTCGGCACTGCTTGTAAACCAGGATGTGTATGAAAGCATCCTGAAGGTCTAGTGACGTCAGGTAATCCTTCCGACGGATCATTCTGCATATCAGCTTCAGCGTCTCCATCTTGAAGTTCTGCTCTTCCACATAAAGATTCAGCTTCCGGAGGTCGAGAACAGGTCGGAGGCCTCCAGTCTTCTTCGGGATCGTGAACAGTTGGCTGTAAAATCCTGGATCGCGTAGTCGGATTTCTTATATGGCTCGCTTCGTCAGTAATGATGCGACTTCCTTCTTCAGAACTTCGCTGAACTCCCAGCTCAGCTTCCGTTTGTACCGATGCGGGTGAGACGTCGGCGATGGGCCCGTAGGGTCTGTCGCGGGGGCAGGGCGCTGGCGCGCCCTGCCCGACGTCGGAGATTTTGGGTTCGTGAAGGGGATTCTGAATCCCCTCGACACTATGTTCTGAACCCATCGGCTGTCCGTCAGTTTGGACCATGCCAAATTGAACATAGCGAGACGGCCCCCTACTGGGGACCCTTGTTGAGCCTCTACTGAGACCCCCTCCCGCGACCGCGCCCTCTTCCGCGAAAATTAGACTGGCAGTCAGGGGTTCTATGATTGACTTCAGCGGTGGTTTCAGCTGCGGTATTCGGCGACGTAACAGTGTCACTGTTGTACGATTCCTTTGATGTCGTACTCTGCCGGCGCTTGCGAAAGGGCTGGGATCGCTGTCTTTTAGCCGCTGGCTTCTTGGCTATGAGGGCGTCCAACGCCTCTTGATCTATCAGTGGCTTGTTCTCCGATTCTACCAACTGAGTTGGTTTCCCGAGGAGGTCTAGCCCCTTGTGGAGGTTATCCAACCTCGCTTGTGTTACTATGGCGGCAATTTCTGCTAGGAGTGCCCGCATTGTACAGGCAAAAATAATCTCGGTATCTTCGGCTGTGTCCATTCCAGGATTTTCCTGAATTCTGCGGTGGACGTAATAGTCAATTGGCCTTGTTGCTTGTGCAAGTGCCAACTGGATTTCGTAAAGAATAGAATCAGTCTTCTCCACGGTGCTCGACGCTGTGTCGTTCAGCGGAGGCGGAGTGTAGTTCATCGAACTAGTCCTTGAGCAAGAATGTATAGCAATCTTGCGCTCTCCTTCAGTTAGTGGTGAACGGAAGAAGTCTTCTTCGATCGATGGCAATGCTTCAGTAAGCGCCGGATAGGATGTGAGATCTGTCACCGGTATCCTTGTTGTGACATGAGGGTCCTCAGGCTTCTGCTCGCGGTTTCTTTCTCTAAAGAGTTGCTGAACCATTTCAGTCAACATCATTAGCTGTTCTTGGCCTATTGGTGCCTGGGTGTTAGCTTGTTCTATCGTTAAATAGTTTGAAAGAAAATTATATTTTAAAGTTTTTAAAGTGTAAAAATTTTTTAAAGTTGAAAATCTTTATGCTGGTAGAGTACCTTTGCGAAAGAAAAGATGATAAGGATAACACTAACGTGTACTTTACATTCTATAGTATAAAAATTTTATTAGTTCATTTTATTTCACTTTATTTTTATTGGTTTGTAATTTTCGGTTTAGTATCATCCAATAAGATGGCAACACTTAATATGTCTCCTCCTCTGAAGTATAATTTGGAGAAAAATTGCAGAATAAAATCAGCATAATTTAGGAAGTATTGGTATTGGGTGGTTTTTATTATTTTTAACATTTTAAATAGGTTGTCGGTGGATAAATGTGAAAAGTTAGTAGCTATATACAATTGGTCAGAAGCAAAAATGCCCATTTTTTGTCTTATTGAATATGGGAGATTCTTTATGAATGAGCCATTATATAGTGATAAGCGTTGCAGTGAATAAATTCGTATTAACCCTTTCCCGCCCAACACTCTTCAAAAGAGTGAGTTCAGTGATTCGCCATAAATATATAAATAGATTTATGATTTGCTATTTTCAGCAACGTGCCAATAATATTTATATATTTGAAATATAATTTTTTAATGACTGCAGTTGGCTATATTTGGTAGGCCAAAATTAGTCTACCGCCCATAAAAAAGTTAAATATTAATAGCTAATTAGTAAAAATAATTTTCTTGATTAGCAAATAAAAATTTCAAATTTAAATGAAATAGAAAAATTGAAATGGGTGATTCTTTATGAAGAGGTCATTTTATAGTGTAAAGAGCTTCAGTGCATAAAATCGCATAAAAAATAAACCGCCAATAAGTAGAATAATTTACTTTTTTAGCAAATAATAATTTTACACTGAAACTAAGAGATAGAAAAATCAAAATGCCTTTTTTACTCCGCCAATAATACTTGCAAAAAGTGATTATACAGGCCAATAACATATAACTGCAACAAACCGCTCTCTTTTCTTAGAATCTTTTATATGAATTTTTTTGTTGGGGGGGGGGGTGATGAGATTAAATTATCGTAGCAATTTAAATCTACGGATGGTAATTAATGAAATGTTACCAATATATACTTGAAATAGTCTTTATCTGGTATTGAATTTGGAAATTCTAGCTGAACTTTTCTTAAAAAAAGTCCGAAAAATTATAGTTTGTTGGGTAATTATGAAATAATAGTGGTGTAACTTGAGTTAAAAATTTGGAGTTTGTCGCCAAAGTTAACCAAAATGAGATATTTTTATCAGTGAAAAAACTATATCAGGTTAGAATTACAGGATATATATTCATCTGATAAAGTATGATATTTGTAATAATTACGAAAACGCTAAATACAGTGGAAAAAACATGTTTGTTGATGAGGTAATAGATAAATATGAGCATTAAGTTATAAATAAATGTAGTTCTAAAGAGCTAAAAAAGCGCGATTTTTCAATTATTTGGCACAGTTGAAAATTTATTCAAATATTACAATGTATCCTTTAAAAAATGTATTGATGTATTCCAACTTGTCTTTTAAAAAAATTTTTATCAGGCTTTGATGTTGAATTTGATATCGATATTGTCAACCATAGATGTATAAAAAATTATTGGGATATAATTAAATTATAAATTATAAATTTAATTTTTAAAAGAATTCATATATATATATATTTGGCAAGTTTGCATAGGGGTAGAGATAATTAATAGGCCTTCAATAAAGAAAAACGTATGTTCATTACTATTAAAAACGGTCTTTTGTTTGGAAATTTAATTTCAAGTAAATTTATAGTTCAACGAGCGTGTATAATTTGGGAGCTTAAAAAAAAACAGAAAGTTCTTAGTTAGGACTATTCTATTATCCTTTATATGATTAATAAGTGTAATCATAGTTATTATGGGGGGCGTTATACCAATCAAAACTTTTTGAGTTGATAATATAAATTTACTTTTCCACGCGTAAATTTTATATTTATCAATCTGTCCAGTTGTTAATTTTGTTATTCCACGTTTTGAAAAACAATATCAGCTGTATAATATATTTTTTTCCCCCTCTTCTGGTATTGATAAAAATCAATCTATACTGATTTGGAGTTTTTGTTGGGATATTAGTGGCTAATTTTGGACAGTGAATCTACGTAGATTTATATGAGAGAATTTAAATATCATAAGATTTTGAATTTTAAGATCACAAGTATGATCATAAAGATTTCAATGTCATTCGGGGATGGGGTCAGATAGAAGTTTCCGTCGAGATCATGTTTTTTTTTTTAGTGGCATAAGGCGCATACATGAACGGGATAACAGAACAAGTGCTGCGAATTAATAATCGTAAATCTGGACTTAATTAAGCTCGCGAGGTTAATCGGAGAATAAAACAAAACAGATGATGTTGGGGAAAAATCATAAAATTAGTGGTGTAAATATATATAAATCTTTCTATTTATTGAAAGGTTGATGTTTTGATTAGTGGTTGAGTGTGGTTTTGGCCTATTGAGATAGAGAAAAAGATAGTTACGATGAGATTGAGAGCTTTTAATAGGCAAATAGTATGATAGCTATAATGTTTAATAGTGGCTTATGGCTATATTCATATATTTTGATTATAATAATTAAAATCATGTGCCTAAACCAATATATCTATTCCCGGGTCATTTTCTTTAAATCTGGCGTTTTAAATAGCGGTGTGACAGGAAAGTAAACGTATTTGCTGCTACAAAAACATTTGGCGAGGTACAATGAGCCAATATATTTTAGTTATTTGATTTTATCTAAAGAGTTATCAAATAAAAAATTAGTATCGGCTATAATGGTATAAAAAAGATTAGAAGCTATTGAACTAGTAATTGGTACTTTGAGTTAAAAAAAAGCCGAAAGTCGTTAGAGTAAAAAAGTTTTTATTAAGGGGGTAAAAAATAAAACCCCCTACCCCAATAAAAAAAAAAGCGGAAATGCAGAGGATACAAAAAAGAGTGGTCAACAGATATTACATAATAATTACGAGGGTGTATTTTATTGACTGACTTATTTTTTTTTTTAGCGATTAGTAAAAAAAAAGTAACAAAAAAAAAAAAAAAGTAACAGGGAATGCGAGAATTTTATCTTCAATTCGAGGAGAAATCTGCGTTAGCATTTTTTTTAGACGTAAAAAAAAAAAAATAGAATAAAATTTTGACTGGTTTTCCTTATATGTATTTGTTGTATAATTAATATCGATGACAAAACCCTTTTTTATTTATTAAATGTATGCAAGCATATACACATTAGTGATATTAAAAACTGTCCATATTAGTTGACATATTATTTGATTATTGTTGAATTAATTTCTGTATGACTTTATATCTTTCGATTGAACTGTCTATATAAAGGTAAGCAAGCGCCTCTTTTAAAAATATTTTGGTACCTTTTTTTTTTCATTCAAAGTATTAACAGTGTATTCGTATATAAAATTTATTTTTACACACTAGCCCTTTTAAAACATTAAAGATCGAAATCCATTTGCTGTACGATATTAAAGTTATGATAAAGAAGGGTATATATAGAGTTGTATACAACCACAAAGAGACAGGTAAATAAAATACTGTTTACAACCCTATCATTTATCATTATTTAAAGTTAACAGTATAATTTGAAAGTTCCAAACCATTAAAAACTAAATGCTTATAGTCGAATACGAAAATGCGTACGAGTTTATGAACTTGGCTATCCAGTTGGCGTTTATGGCGCCGTCTGTTAGTACGGCGTTTAATGTAGGCTCAGTGGTTGTCGTAGACGATGTAGTGGTATCAACAGGATTTTCGCGCGAGTTACCCGGAAACACGCATGCAACAGAGGTGGCATTGCAAAAGCTAGAGGATATAAGGATGGCGGTAGGGTCAAGCCTTTATAATACGATGGAGCCGTGCTCGCATCGGTTGTCGGGGAAGGAGTGCTGTGCAGACAAGATTATTCGCGCTGGCGTGAAGAAAGTGTACATAGGCGTCAAGGAGCCAAGCACATTTTCAGAGTGCAGGGGCTGCCAGATACTTCTCGATGCAGGCATCGACGTGACAGTTCTTCAGATGCTGCAAGAGCGCTGCCTTGAACCCAGCCGCGAGCTATTAAACCGAAATTTCCTATCCATGAACAAATAACTTTTGTCTGTTTTTTTTTTACTGCTTTAATTTTATGTTCATATTATACACCATCATTATCAAATAAACATATAAAGTATCCATACACTAGAGATATGGTTTATAATAGCTTACAATAATTTTGCAAAGAAAAAAAAAGTATGGTCAAATTGAAATAATGTACAAAAATAGCTACAAAGGTTAGAAATGAGGAGTGGAGAAGACTAAAACAGTGAGTGATGAAGAGTGGAGAAGACTAAAAGAGCGAGAGATGAAGAGTGGATAAGGGGCTGGAGGGGGCGAGTAGAGATAAGTTAGCTGAAACCAAATGCGTAGATGTTGTTTTTGATGTGCGGATCGTTTCTGTAGTCTGAGCTGGCGACGTACGGCCTGGTGACATAAACAGGGTCGTTATTGGCGGTGTGCGGTTTGGAGAGATAAAAGGGGTCTTCGCTGGTAAGTTGGTGATTTACTAGTGACATCATCCTCGTTCTTTTCAATGACATGTTCTGGCTTGCCCAGCTGTGGCCGTCATTGCTGCCTAAAACACTTTCTAGTTTTGCGGCTCTGTTTTTGCTATGCCTATGCTTTTTGACAAGAGTTTTTTCGTCCCACATCATTTTCTTGGTTTTGTTTCTGTTTCTGTTTGGGGTGCTCAGCAGCCTTCCTATCGCCAGACCTATCTGTCTAGGCCCACGGGCGCGCCAGTCAGAAACGCTATTCTGGCGTTTATCGTGCTTTTCGCTGTACTTGACTGAGCTACCAAAAGGCCCTAATTTTCTCCCATCGCGATCACAATCACTGCTAGCATCTTTTGGCGTAATTTTGGTTTTGAAAAACAAATTAGAGACTTTCGTGCTCCTGATTTTCCTGACGTCAATTGGAGAGACGGGCTGGCTAACGTCCGACTCACCGCTGAGATAGTTGAATTCGTACTCGCTATCGTCTAGTGTAAGAAAGTTCAAGCCGTGCGCCAAACCAGGTCCATTTATGCACTCTCTTAATTCTAAGTTGGCCTTCTTAACACCATCAATACCATGACCATGCTTAGTTTCAGTAATATCTTCATTGCAATTAACTGCAGGAACTGTGGATGAGCTTTCTGTTACGCTCGCTGATGTCATGTACTTGGAAACTGAAGGCGAGTCCAAATCCACACTGACAAACGAGTTATCGTTTATATAACCCTTACTTTCCTTGCACTTCAAAGGCCGATCAAAAGACCCACAACTCGGACTATACTTAAAGCTCGGTTTGTCTATAGACATGCTCGATGCAGCCATAATGTTAGATATTGTCGGCGCCAATTTGTTGTGTAGACTACTTCCGCTAGCTTCATATAGCCCCGATTTTTGGTGCATGTACAGTTCCGACATTTGCATTTCCAAGTCGCCAATCTTGGAGACCCCATCGTTCATACCAATAAGTAGTTTCAAGCACTTGATGTTTGGTCTGAACAGCGAGTAGTACACAAACCCAACGATCGGGATAAGTCCGGCTATGACTGAGACTAGCTGAACGGCAACGATCTTTGCGGCCATCTTCAAACTCACCCGCCCCACACCTTTCTTGACTCTTGGCAACGCCAAAAGCAGCAGCTGCGTGTACTTGATCGTCAGCGCCATGTTTACCAACCCGCCAATCAGCGGAACAACAACTAACAGCTGGCACACACCAATTTTGTCCAGACTTAACGACGGCTTATAAAAATCTACTTCTTCTTCGCCGCCACGTCCAGCTTGGCCGCTGGAACTTGCAGAACCCGCTAATTTGCTTCCATAAACCACAATGTCTTTACTGCCAGAGTTTGCTAATTGGAGCGTGATGTTTCTATTGGTTTCTGATGTTGTGCAGTCAATGTCCATAAATACCGCTACCTTCTCGATCTTGTACAGCTGCGGATCAATCGCGTACCTGTTACTGCCCTTAAGCTCAGCACTGTCCATATATCTTATATTTTATGTTTTTTTTTTTTAAAAATTAAGGTATGTATTTCGTAAACGTTGTTCTTGAAACAAATATAAGTATCTACTTATACAATCTCTATTCCAAAAAAATATGTTTAGTTCGAGATTGTATAAAAAATAATGCTATTATGATGAAAAGATAATCTTTTTTATATAAAAGTATGCCAGATGTGTAATACAGATTAAAAAATAATGGGTAGATTGTTTTTAGGTTTAGAATGTGTTTTTGTATCAGGCATATAATATATATATATATAATTACAATGTATGATGGAGATTATAGATGCGATTTTATTTTATTGATAAATGTTAAATGAAATGGTGAATAATCGACAATTTTTTTTTTCAAGATTTATTTAAAAGCTTATATACCCATTCTACCCTCCAAAAAAAAAAAAGACCTGCCTAAATGTTAACTTGTTGGAAAATACAAACTTTAACTAATAAAAATACACGTTTGGTTTTTTTGGCTGATCTAAATCCACTTGCTAATATTATGTGGCTTTGTTATCATCACAAAAGAGAAAAAATGTGCGAGTTCTTTAAGATCATATTTTTAATAATAAATATAAAAATAAATAACTCTTAAAAGTAGTTGAGATACTATTAGCTATCAAACTTTATGTGCGTAATTTTTCTTGCCTGTCTAGTAAAAAAAAAATTAAAAAAAAAAAAAAAGTCTTTCTGATTATAGTCCTTTATCAGGATGTACATGGATTTGCGCGCTTTTAATTTAAAACCCTATCAAATTAGCGCCGATGGGGTTAAAAAGAGATCTTATAGTTTATTAGCCCAAATATTATACATCCAAATCAATGCGCTGTTTTTCCTTTAATAAAATACATGGAACTCCTTTATTTCTTTTTTTTTTTTTTTTTTTGTGAACAGTGCATTTTCTTGCATTTACTTTCTGCCTGTATTTTAAAGCGGCAAAAAAAAAAAAGACTCACTGCTCTTATAAACACACGTAGATATATCTGCAATTTCTAAAAGAACATCATCATTTTCAATCAACCCCAATATACTTTACCCACTTCACTCCATACCATACCATACCATACCATAGCTTAGTTTAGCTTAGTTTAGCTTAGCTTAGATTCTCAAACTAGATACTTTTTTGTTTATTTATGTGCAAAATGTTACTAACCTCGCCGTCGTTTTCCAAATAGAGCGTTTTGATATTAAGGTTCAACAAGACACCCTGTGAACAAATATACGAAAAATAATCTCGCAGAATTCCAATATAAAAGATACAATTTTTATATGTATTGAAACATACACATAAAAAAAAAGTCAGGCGAATCATTATACTCGATCAAAATCGCCTTTTATTTACTATTAAAAAAATGGCCGAATAAGCTTTCAACATACAAATTCAGTTCACTAAAAAACTTATCAAATGAATGCTCTTCAATGTGATTATTCGTCAGCTTCAACTCCTTTCGCTTCAAGCCTGCGAATAATCTCACTCTGATTCAAAAGCTCAAATTGCAGAGAACCAATAGATTTTGTTTTTTTTCTTCTACTATTTTGACCTTTATACTCCATTTATTATCCACGCAGTTTCCCTTATACTTCCTGCTAGTACTTTTAGAAGCCCTTTCTACTCAGCTCTCTTCCTCAGCTCCCCCATTTTATTCTCCTAAAGATGACAGACTCCACTGAAAAAAGATCTCGATCTAATTGTAAGCCATACCCCTTTTACTACACCTTACATATGCAATATTACCAACACTTCATCCCGTTTTTCTCATTTTCTTATCTTATCCGCGTTGCACTTAGCATCAAGCTCTTCTCATAGCGAGGAATCCGACCACTCTCAATTATTAAAAAAATCTAAAGATCTATACCTCGACTCTGTCGACAGATCATGCCTCGATTTCGATTTTGAAAAGATATGTTCCGTCACTTTATCCGATCAAAATGTTTACTCCTGCCTTGTTTGCGGTCAATATTACCAAGGTATTTCATTTATTCCCACGCTCTTCATTTCCTTCTCTTTTTTATCTAACACTGCCCCCCCTCCCCTCATCTTGCCATACTTTCTACAAGTTTCTATATTTAACACATCACTCATACACTTTTTTTTTTTTTTTTTTTTTGGAAAATACTAGGAAGAGGCATAAGATCACAAGCTTATTTACACAGTATAAATGAAAACCACAAAGTTTTTATTAAGCTCTCATCCCTAAAGGTTTTTTCCTGCTTATACACAAATCTTTTTCTTTAAAGCATTTTTTTAATTCTCATTTGTTCCCTTTCTTTTTCTTTGATAGGTTTACATCTTACCCGAAAACTACGAGGTTTTTGATGAATCCTTCAACGATATAAAAGTATTCTTCGCTTATATTTCTCCCTGCCTTTAACCATCACCTTTTCATGATAATCATATCTTAACTATATTCCTCTTTATTTTTTTAGGCTGTTATTGATCCACGATATACAGAACAGGATGTGCTATCTCTAGACAAAACATATTCAATCTCTTATGATTTAAATAGGTCCAAGTACCGCCCTGGATTTGTTGGCTTAAACAACATTAAAGCAAACGACTATATTAACGTAATCATCCAAGCTTTAGCCCACATACCAATAATAAGAAACATGCTTCTCTTATACCCTAATTCTACTACCCCAGCCCCTATCAGTTCATCTGAACCAAATAACAATAATATAAATACCAATCATAAAACTATTTCCCACCCACCATCTAAAAAAATTCATCCCCAAAATTCTGAACTTTTGTCTAGATTCTCTCTTCTAGTCCGCAAAATGTGGCACAAAAATTCTTTCAAATCACACGTCAGTCCCCATGAACTAATTCAGGAAATCACAAATAGAAGCAACAAAGCTTTTCGCCTCGACGCCCAAGGCGATGCCTTCGAATTCCTCACCTGGTTCTTAAACTCTATCCATTTTGATCTAATTAAATCCGCTAACTACAACTCTGCTCCCAAAAACAAAAAGTCTAAACTCAAATCCAAGTCTAAACATTCAATCATTCACTCAGCTTTCCAGGGCTCTGTTAAAGTAATAAGCCAAGACATCAACTTTGTTAAAGTAAGGAGCTACCAAGAGGACCCTTTAGAAATCGACGAAGAAAATGGTTAGTTGCTCTTAAAAAAAATTACCCCTTGCCACTTTCATTTCCCCTCCTATTTCGCCCTCATAGCTATTTTTAAATAATATTAACCCTAGCTTTTTAACTCGCACTTTTTTTTTTTCTTATAGAAATAACCACAAAAATTAGCCCATTTTTAACACTTGGGCTTGATTTACCTCCTCCCCCCTTGTTCAGAAAAGAAGACGATACTGTAATCCCTCAAACCTCTCTCATGACTCTACTAAAAAAATATAACGGCTCTCATGTCACCGTAAGCTTATTTAATCTATCCCTTGTTCTTTCCGCATATTCACCTTTTTACTAAACTATAAATCTTTGCCAGTTTTGATCTTTATTTTTTTTTAACTTCTGGCACTTTAAAGGTAGCAACATATTATACTCAAAATATTTTCTAATGTTTCTTTTTTTTTTTTAGGAATTAAAAGACCAGGCAAAAATATATGAAATACTGGAATTACCAAAATATTTAATTATCCACATTAAACGGTTTGTCAAAAACAACTTTACCTTAGAAAAGAACCCAACCATCGTAAATTCAAGCATCAAAAATGTTGCTTTTGGCGACTTGATCAAAAACACTTCAAGCTCTGCTCTCGCCTCAGATAAAAGCAGGTTGTTTGATTTAATAGTAAATATCACGTACGAAGGAAACTCGTCGGTTATCCAAGACAGCGAGTCACAATCGTCCTCCAACTTCTACAACGGCTCCGGAAATTCTTCAAGCAAGAAAAAATCTGTCGTCGGATCCACTGGCTCGGGCCTGGTAATGAAATCGTCTGCCAAAATACCATCCGCACTGCCAACAACAAGCTCGAGCTTACCCGGCGAAAAAAACTCCGACTTGTCAGCAAACAACTTTTCATTCTCCAAGCCAACGCCCGAGTTTGCTAACAATGACTCGAAAGCCTCAGCGACCGTTCTCCCGCTATCTGGCCGCTACGTCTGCCACGTCAATGACAAATCGACTGATCAGTGGTACAGCATCAACGACCTCATCGTCGAACCCATCAACCCGCAGATGATCTTTTTGCCAGAATCGTACATCCAGATCTGGGAAAGAAAGGACTAAATATACCGCTGTTACACCCTTCCTCCTCCTTTCTACTTTATTGTTTTATACGTATACTTAGTTTAGAAAGTTGTGTTGCAAAAAAAAAATAAAAAAATTATCTTGTAATCCTTTTTTTTTTTGTGGTATAAAAAATATCAAGTGATGTCATGCCAACCAATCAAAAAAAATTTTTTTTTTTTTTTGTAAAGCACTATTTAAGAGATTTACTTTTCAAGACATGATTGTACTTTATTTCATTACTATTCAAGTTAAACTAAAGTAGAAAATAAATTTAAAAAATAAAGTTATTTTTATTATATTATCTATTCGTATTCGAGTATAAACATGACAAATAAAAAAAATAGAAGGTGGTTGAGGAGATTGTGAACGTGATTGTGATTGTAGTAGAGATCACTCTTTAGGCGGGATGTACGAAAATTGGTTGAACAGCACGCCGGCAGGACCTGATAACCCCTGCTGCGATTTGAACGATTCGATTAGATTCTTCACCATATTCGTCTCAATATCCACATCAGAATCATCCTCGCTGCCACTACCACTGCCACTGTCATCGCCATCTGAAAACTCCTCTTCGTTGGAGCTAATCTCGTCGCTATTTATGCCGCCAATTCTGCCTAAGCCTTCAGAACCACCTTTCGCTTTATTGTCGTCTGTTAACAAGTCGGCATTTTTATGGCTGCTGTCATCTGCATCTGGTTGCTCGCCTTGACTTGCGCTCTCTGCTT
>LSSN01000292.1:12622-25224 GCA_001970855.1 Smittium culicis
CTATTTAAGAGATTTACTTTTCAAGACATGATTGTACTTTATTTCATTACTATTCAAGTTAAACTAAAGTAGAAAATAAATTTAAAAAATAAAGTTATTTTTATTATATTATCTATTCGTATTCGAGTATAAACATGACAAATAAAAAAAATAGAAGGTGGTTGAGGAGATTGTGAACGTGATTGTGATTGTAGTAGAGATCACTCTTTAGGCGGGATGTACGAAAATTGGTTGAACAGCACGCCGGCAGGACCTGATAACCCCTGCTGCGATTTGAACGATTCGATTAGATTCTTCACCATATTCGTCTCAATATCCACATCAGAATCATCCTCGCTGCCACTACCACTGCCACTGTCATCGCCATCTGAAAACTCCTCTTCGTTGGAGCTAATCTCGTCGCTATTTATGCCGCCAATTCTGCCTAAGCCTTCAGAACCACCTTTCGCTTTATTGTCGTCTGTTAACAAGTCGGCATTTTTATGGCTGCTGTCATCTGCATCTGGTTGCTCGCCTTGACTTGCGCTCTCTGCTTCTTTCGAACTGTGGCGATACTTGTCACCGATTTTAAATTTACTATCGTGACAAGAAATATCGCCAGTATTGTCTAGACTTTCGCCGTCTATGCTTCCTGAAAAAGCAACTTTAGATCCCGCATTTTCGCCGCCACTGCTCATAAACGCTTGTATCACATCGTCGCTATCCCCTGAATACCCAAGCAGATTCGATATGTTTTCAAAAACCGAACTAGGCTCAAAATCAATCTCGTCATCTGACCCCTCATCAACATAATCTTCATCTCCATTCCCAAAAGCGCTGAGATTATCGTCTTCTCCCGAATCAAGGTCCTCTATGTCTGCATTGGTGCTATTGTAGTCCTTGTTTACCAGCTCAGCTCCAAGATAACTCGATTCAGAATTCAAAAACGACTTGATGCTGTACATAGCCTCTTTCAATCTATCTGCTGACTGCATTTCCTCGTTTGTAAATCTATCTTCTCCCTCCAATCCACTTGGTAATTCTAGATCTTCTCCTTCGCTGAACGCTGAAGCTTTACTAAATATCTACAATTGAAGAGCGATTGAGAATAATAAAAAAAAAAAAACAAAAGATAAAATTACTGTACATAGACATTAATTTTGAATGTGTTAAACAATAAAAAAAAATCGTTACATCATCCTTATTCATTGAATCTTGAGTCGACGAAAGTAACGATTCTAAGTTTTCAGAGCTAACAACCATCCAGCTATCGTCATCTTCTACTTTTGTCTCGTCGCTGCTTATTGACTTTATGTCTATGTTCTTATCAATAAAATCGATTATTTCTTTTGAAAGCAAGTTCGATAAAACCTCGGAATCTAGATCATCCTTGCTTTTTCTAATTCACGCAAGTTTTATTATAAAAATATATATAAAATTTTTAGTAATTTAATTTCAAGTAACTATGAGCGGAATTTATATTTATTTAACTAACCTAATATTATTATGGAAATTTATTAGTGATTTTCTTTTTTCTTTTTTGAGGCTATTTTGGAGCTTGGGACTTTCAGGTAGAGATCCGCATTTAACCTCCAGAGTTGAATTCACAAATGTAGAAATTTGATCTATAAGTTTGGCCTATTTATTGCGGAATTCATTGAAATACGCGTTAGATTGAGATAATAATAAAAAAAAAGAAATAATTTACATAGATTTGTAAACGAAATTGTAAAGAAAATAAATAAAAATTACATCAGCCTTGATTTTTTTTGCACTGTTGTATAAAATTTCTAGACCGCAAGTCTATATAATTTTTAAAATGGTGAAATATACTAGTTAGTCGAAAAAATCAAATAAAAGTATAAATTTTGTTAGCTGTCAGAATTTTTTACTATTTTAACTCCCAAGTCGAATGCTTTAAAATCTGGTTCATGGGGTAAAACGCTTGGGAATATTTGAGGAGGAATAAACTCTTGTGAGGCCAGTTTTGCAAATTGAACTTTATTAAATGATACCAATCGTTTGATTTTATTCTCGCTTCCAAAGAAATTCATACTTTGGCAATGCTAGAAAAAGTTAGTAGATATACAAATTAGCTTTAGAAAAATTTTCAGTTAAATTTGAGTAATTTTTGGAGCCAAGTATATAGTATTTACCCTTAAAGATATAGGGTCTCTTGAATAAAAGCTGTTAACTGCTGAAGATATCAGTTGAGGATAAATGTCTAAAGCTAACGCAGCCTTCTCAGTGAGTAGGCAATAGCCATTATGCATTAAGTAGCGAATATTGCCCGGAAAACTGCACAATATAAAAAAAGACACAAAAAAATAAAGTTTAGAGATGGTTTAATAAATGTAGAAATAATCCAGAGATATTTTTTCCTACTTGTTTATCTTTTCAAAAATCTTTTCAGTAACTGGTAAAGACAAAGTAATAATATTATTGTCTCTAATGATATTGAGTGCATTGTTTATTGTAGGCATATCTGGACTGATGCTTGCGGGTATTATGTGTATCTTTCCATCATATAAAAAAACCTAATTCAACCCTGAATAAGTAAAATTATCAATGTTCAAAAAAATGAAAAGAGCAATAAAATTGAAAGAAAAATAATTACCCTATTTTTACTATTTTCAGGAGTTAGCCAAGTAGGAATTTCTAGTGCAGATTCAGCCAGAATAAAATCGCCATCATTGTCACTTACGCTATAAATTATACACAGGAATTATGCAAGAAATGTATATATATATGTCAATAAATAGATTACCAAATAACGATTTTTTGAAATTCTTTAGATATCTGGAATAAAATCCAGACCATTAGCCATTCGTCCTGCATAGAGTCGCCAAAAAAAACGGTTCCTGTGATGGAAGGCGGTTCTACAATAGTTTAAAACTTTCAAGATTAGTAAAATATAAGGCATTAATAAAATAAGATAACACGCTAAAGCGTCTATTATAAAGTATGTACCATTTTTTGATATTTTTTTTCTGAAAATCATACTATCTTGATTCCAAATAAACCCTAGTATCTTTTCTTCTACATATTCGTAAAGTTTAAGCTGTAAATCATCCAAGATATTTTCGTATGTGGATATTCGACCTTCGAATGGAGTGTTTGGTAAATCTTCTATGTAGGGAAACAAAGTGTAGTTTATAAAGTTTCCTTCATATTTATTCAAATCTTCAAACATTTCGTATCGTTATAACAAAAGTGCCGTCGTCAATGGCTAGAAATATAAGGTTTTAAAACAGCTGTTTGTTTTAATGAATATCAGATATTGTTAATAATTCAGTAAATATGTTGATAAATATGTATTTGATATGCTTAAAAATCTAAAAAAAAAAATAATTCATTCAGGCTTTCATTGTACTATAAACTTTTAAAGTGATGAGCCAATGATTAAAGCTTTCTCTATTGATCGCATCTTCCAAACTTTTTATTTGCTAATTACTTGTTAAAGTTAAGACTATAATAATTTCTAAACAAGTCGCAGTTATTTTTTTAGTCGCTCTTTTATTTAATGAAATAGAATACAGAGTTCTAGTTGGTAGAAAAAAAAAGAAGTGCCTTACTAGATTTTATTAGAATAATTATGATTAATTTTTCAAGGTTATCCTGGCTTGATAAAAAGCCATTAGATTTATATTAGAACCCAGGCTTTTTTAGAATTAAAAGACTTTGATATTGAACATGGTTGTTTCAAAAGGCCTATAGTCATTATTTTCCATTTTACAAAGAGGCTTACATCAGCTAAATATGTTTTTGACAGATATAATTATTCTCTAGCTCTATGGACTTTCTAAATTGCTAGTACACTTTGAGCTTTGATCTATGGAAACTTTTTTTTTTTGGAATATATTTACGCAATTAAACACTTAACTTTCTAAACCCATAATTACCATTGTGTTTTTTAGATCCAATTCTCGTTAACGAAATATATAGTCAGTTTCCAAGGATTTTTTTCTCTATATGATCGAGCTATATCAGCTTTTTTATTTTGATTTATCACTAATAAAATGTGAAAATATATATATTGGGGTTTTGTATGACCATTTCACAGACATTATATTTAATTGTTAAATATTCTATTGACTATCCATTAAAATTTTAATATTTTTTTTATTAATATATTCATTATGTATAAAATGATACCTAACTATTTTCCAAAGCATGTTGCTTTCACTGATTTAAATTCAAAGCACTCATTAATCATTTTTATGAGGCGGTTTAAAAAAGTAAAAAAATAAAGTATAGTTGAGCCAGTTACTTGAATGATTAGAACTTGATTTGAATTAACGTACATTTTCAAGGTGCATTCAATTAAAAAATATACATATTAAATCTTGTGAAGTGTAGAACTCAAAGTGGTTAGAATTTTAAATTACATATTTACAGGTACAAATCTTTATTATCGTATTCAAAAGACAATTATATGGATACAAAAATAGATATGTACCACAAATAAATCTTATCTTGTGAACTGAGTAATAAAAATAAGCATGTTTACATCTAATATACATACCAAGGCTGAATCCATTACAATTAACTCGAAATAAAATGTCTATAGTTAATAAAATTTTCTTAGATCAATAATCTAAAATTTTGAAAATAATAGAGCGCTGATGGTGGACAGGTATATACTTTGTTTTCATATTTTAAAAATTTTCAAATATTTTTAATAAAATTGATTTGGCAAATATAAATAAATTAGTTTTATCAAATATGCTCGATAGATCTAAATAAATTTTTTATATTAAAAAGATAACTAGTGCCCGAAAGTAATGTCAAAATTATAAAACAAAACTATTCAGTTCAGTTAGACAATTATCTGATGCTATTCTACTATTTATTTTAAATGAAATGGTTGTATAAAGAAGAAAAAAGAAAGGGGGATCGATATATCGGAAATTGAATCTAAGTCTTAGGTAATTCTCGGAAATAAGACGAATGAGTTAAATTGTATTTTTTTAGAGGACTCATTACAATCCTAATCTCAAGCAAAGAAATAAAAAATTTTCTTAGAATTATATTTTGTCGATAGTTCCTCTATCACGCAATTCTTGCTTTTCCTCTGGTGATAAAGACCAAAAATCTCTTTTTTTCTGATTGTAAAAATTTCTAATCTGTTGCAGTCATGAATAAAAATAAATACTTTAGTATCAGGAATAAGTAGCAATAATACAAAAGTACAAAAATATAAAATAACAGGAAAGCTTACTCCTGAGTATATATGATCTTCAGTTTCGAATTTATGGAAAAGCACTACATAAAAGGTCCCAGCTAATACAAAAGATATTTATTTAATACGAGATACATTTGAAACTTAAAATAATGAGAATATAATAACTCGTTAAAAATAATCCTGAAAAAAACGATGAATTATTTTTAAAAATATAGATAAATAAACAGAATTACCAGCCATCGAGAGATAAGTAAACAGTTCAAATCTTCGGAAATTTGCTCTAGGTGGTCGTTCAGCGATCATATCAACTCTCCTTCGAAATTTGTTTATTGAATCCTGGTCAAGCCTGGGTTTTCTTGTTTTCCAATGTGATTTTGAATGTTCAGGATTTTTAAACATTTTTGTTAAAGTGCTTTTGTTTGTTAATAAATTTTGACGAAATTGATCAAAAAAGAGCGCCTTTTTTTTATTAATGATTACAATAAATGAGAATCGGATTCCATTGAATAGCTTATGCTAAAATGAATTTGGTTTATTATTTCTTACGAGATGCCTTTTTTTTTCCACAAATCTATGATTATTTTTTCTACTTTACAAATCTACAACTTGGATATGATTCGATAAATTCCGTACAGCCTGTTTTTATATAAGTACGATTAGTGATTGGTTTAATTTTAATAAAAGCTTTTTTTTTATAGCGAATTGAAGTAGGATTATTGGATAGAGATTTTCGAGCTATTAAATTTTATCTACACAAAAATTTCAAAGAATATTTAATTGATTCTGTACCAATATAAACTAGACAAATTAAATCACTATTATTTCCAAGATTGAAAATCAGCTAGCTATTATACTATTCAAAAGCCTCATCATTTTGATCATAAATTTGGCAAGTGTTAGATTTTAGAAACTCGATAAAGCGCATTTTGGACTCATTCTAATTATCCATAAAATTTTGAATATAAGCTCTATTGAATCGAGCCAGCCACAGAAAATAGTTTTATCTGTAGAGAAATATGTAAACACATTTGAATTTAGTAATTATAAATGAGTATAATTGATTTTTACTATATAATGTGAACTCAAAGTTTTGGCACTTAGGTGTTTTGTTTTTTGGACTTGCGCTTACAAAATGGTGTGAATTTAAAAAAATTATTGAGATATTTAGATTTAAAACCATTCCCACAAGGCTTTTTACTTTTTTTTTTAATGCTTTGAAAAGCTGTCTATCATCTTTCGATATCCTAGTAAGGGATTGACTATATATTTTTTTTCTTTTCCTAGTCTTTTTCCTTTTTTGTAGAATTAAAAAATTGAATCATGCTAAATCTAACCCTAAAAAAACTAGGAAATGATATAAATTTTTGATAAGAGGTAATAAAATTACTAAATAGATATGATTATAATAAGTAAAGAAATAAAAATTACAATCAAAAAGCTTTTTTTTTTTTTGATATCCAGGTTCCTTGATTAGGTACCAACTGCGTGTTAAAGAAATTGAATAAAGGAAAGACTATATTATCAAGGGAAATCACGAGTATAAGATATAATTTGATCAAATTGCAAAAAAAGCTCTTATTTGGATTAAAAAAAAGTTGTTTTATTTATAAAATAAAAATCAACGCCATGATATTATAAAAGGTTTTATTATACTATAGATTTACAAATCAAAGGTTACTAAAACATGGGTGTGAATAATATTTATTTTTTGAGGTTATTTTAATTATAAATTCAATTTTACGGACTTAAGTAATAGCACAATGCAAATGTTGATATCTCTATCAAATTCTTAGATTATTGGGTTTTTTTAGGAGGAAATAGATTTAAAAAAATATTTATAAGATTGAAAAATTACAAGAAATAATCCCCATTGAAGCTGAATTTCATTTTTTAGATTCAAATCCGATTTATAAATAAAGAAAATCTATCAATGGAATTAAATGTCTTTAATGTGTGTAATTTATGTATTATAATATGCGAATATTATTTGTAAAAATTATATTTATTGAATTATAGAAAGAAATATGGGGGGATTTAAAAAATCATTTTCTCGAAAACAGAAAAAGGTTATAGGTTTTATGGCTTTTTTAGAGCTTCATTATGGGATCAATGAAATGATGTGTGAATCCTTTGTTTTTTTTAGTTTTTTATTGGAGATTATTTCGAGGATATGAGCTTTTCCTGATTAGCAGCATTATTTTTATTTTTAAATCTTATTAGAAAATATCAACGAATGGTTTATTTTTTTAAACCAATAACTTTTCTTGATTTAAATAAATAGAATTTCTAGGAAAAAAATATCCTCTTCACTTAATAATATCCCATAAATAATTTTAAATTAAATAATAATTTGCTGAGGAAAATAAAATAGATAATATACTAGATATTATTCTTTTAATTACCAAGCTATTAGTGTAAATTTAGAATTAATTTTAAAATAATTTTGATAAATTTTTTCTAATTTTAATCTACGAATGGTTTGAATACTATCTGTAGAAGATAATACACTAGCTTCTAAGGCTTTATAATTGAAAAAAAACATATAAACTCAGATACAGGCCCAGAAATGATATTCCAATATGTTTTTATCCGAACCTGGCCTGATTTTCTATTGTTTCAAATCCGTCTCAAAAAAAAGTCGAATTAAATGCTACTATTAGTCTTAATATTATTACACAACAACTATAAATTAAAGCACCAAATATATTTTTGGAAAAGGGGTTTTTTTTCTAGATAGTTCTATATTTTACTCGTTTCTAATCATTAAAATTTATCTAAATCTTATTATAAATTAACTAAAATAAAACAAATTACTTGACTAAGCCGAGCAGAAAAAATGTTATATCTATAAAACAATAAAATTAAATCTTTAAATTATTAAATAAATATAAAATCTCTTTTATTCAATAGTAAATTTCAAGAATATTATCATTCTTGAAATAACTGTTTGGAAATGATGATTAATTTTAGGTAATTATTTTCATTTTTATCTAATTTTAACCACTTTTGTTAAAATTCTATTACCATAATTGACAATATTATAGATAACAGTTTTTGTGTATTGTTTTTATGTCGAAGCTATATTTAATTAGGAAAAATAAATTCTGAATCTGAAAATTAATAAATTTATATGAGAATTGAATATCACTTTTTTTGTTATTATGTAATTCATATCTTTTTTTTTTCGGATATAGATGTTAATTTTGCTCTTTTCAAAATATCAATATTTCTGCTTATGATATTACAAGTTTTTTTTTTATTTTTTATTTCTTAAAATACAGATAAAACATAATAATACTTTAGTTTTTCATATTATATAATCTAGCTATATCTTTTTAGATGGTCTCTGTATAATTAATTATAGTATAAAATTATTTTGATTTTATATTTTGGCATTTTTCTATTATATTTATTAATTATTCATTTTTTTATGCTGCTCAAAATTTAAAATCAACTGAAATAACTAACAAGTTTTTATCATAATACAATCCGTTTTTCTATAAGTCTGATAAGTATACCATTCCGTCGTATTCTGCTATATCTTTATTTATTTTATATTAAATTAAATTTTTTTCATATTTAATTATTGAATTTAAATTATTTCATAAGCATATTCTCTTTTGTATTGATATGAGATAAATTATAGTATAGAATATTCTTATCACTATTGCAAAAATTTTAAATAGGTATAATATATTTACTATTGCTTTAATAATATAAAATAATCACTAATATAATTAATCATATATATGTATTAATTGCTAAAAAATGTAGCTGTTTATAAGAAACTTATCTATGAGTTTAATTTCTATGTTAGTATATGAATTTAACGTTTTATTATGATACAGCGATTCAGTTATGGATAAATATTTGAAAAACTCCAAAAATCAATAATTTTGAAAATTTCCTGATATATTAACAAAGATTATGATAAATATTAAATATCTTATATATTAGCTTTATAATTTTATTTATTTAATTGTTATTTGGTTTCTTAATTCTGTAATTTGATGAGTTTGATTAATGATAAAAATATCCTCATTTTTTAAAACTAATTCGATATACTGAGAAATCACTTTTGGTGAATTTTATTTATGCTTTAAATTTGTTGAATATATTATATGAGAATTTAAGTTTGAAATATAAATTTAAAATGATAATACTAGGTAGCTACTAACTTTCACCTCTTATTTTTTAATTGAAATCGATTAATGAAAATGAGACATCTAGTACTTCACATGAAAATTTATTATTATCTATTACTATGAAGTATTTTAAAAAGTTTACATTTATTTTAGATTCTATAATTTTTTATTCCAAAACTGAGTATTTCTTGTCATTAATTTTCGCTATCTTCTATTTTAATTTTTGAGAATTATGTAATCATTAAAAAAATATATTTAAGATAGTTTTATAGGATTTAAATCGAGAATATCTTTATTATAGTTATATAATAAAGTCTTTTCTTCGACCTTACTCCTCCCTAATATATTTTTTCTATGAATATTTCTATCTTTGCAAAAATTTTGTTTTTTTGAGCTTTAGTGTATATTTATTGGATGATTTTGGCGATCCATTTATTATTAATGTATTTTTGGGATCTTTATTAGTTTTTTAATTTATTTTACAAAAGATCAAAATTTTCATAAGTTTTATTGGATATAATAACTTTTAAATGATTTATTTATACGTAATCTGTTATTTCATCAAAGGTATATTGAATTTTTTTTGTTTTTCGATGATATTTAATATATTTTTTGGAAAAAAACTGTTTCGATTTTTTTAATTATTTATATATACTATTTTTAATTACATTGATATTTTTATTATCAACTTAACCAAAAACGGAAAAAAAATGTTATAGAAACATATAATAGAGTATTATTTAATATTTCTTTTTATCACAATTTTTAATAAAAAAATAACTCAATAATACTGAAATATAAATTTAAGATTTTTTCCGCTTTAGGATTTTTAATTCACATTTATCATGAATTACTTCAGTGCATTATATTTTTAAACATAAATATTAAATATTGATTATGTAGATGTTTTTATCTTTTTGGTTTTAAATTTCAAAAATAATTCTTATTGGTCCATTTATTTTATAATATAAATAAAATCCCTGTTGATGCCCGTTTTTTTCTTTTTCGAGTCATTTGATAATTGGGTTTTGCGATTAATAAAATAATATTGCAAAGAAATTCGATTCATTTTTACACGATCAAATAAACAGAGCTAAAATTCTTTTATTTTTCTAACCCCTCTTATTGAATATCGACTTATTAATAAGTTAATATAAACCTACCAGCCAAATTTGATAGCTACCATATAAAACAGAAAATTTTAAAAAATTCGTTTTATAAGATTATCAAAATCGCAATAAGATTAATATATTTAAACTTTAGATTTGAATTTATCAATTATAAAAATTTTTAAGTTTTATGAATCAAATATGCTAATTTAGCTAAAATTGAATATTTTGATTTGGTCTTATTAAAAAAATTTTATAAAAAAAATTTGGAGAAAAATTAATACATTATGATCGAGTAATTTTATTTAATATTTTTGCTAATTTTTATTTCTTTATTAATCCTTATCTATTCATAATTAATCTGGGATTCAATAATAGAATATTTCGCAATTAATTTTATTTTATAATACTATTAAATGCTAAAAATTAAAGAAATAATTGAGTATAGAGTATTAACATGTCTGATATCAAAACAAGTACACTTACATGCTTATGCATAGTCTTATTAGTGGTTTAAACCCAAAGGCTAGATTTATTTTTGAAAAAAAATTAAGAAAATATTAAAAATTGAAAATTTATAGCCTAATAAAATAGTTATTATCAATAAATAATATTTTATGTTGAATGCTATAAAATTTAAAAGTCTTAAAAATTACTCGCGCCTATTGACGTTTACAGTTAACAGTTTTTATAAAAAAATTTTCTAAATGTAATTATATTTTAACGATATTAAAGGTGGTTTCATACGAAAGAGATATAAAAAATGATTTTATATAATCTCGAAGAATGGATAATGAAATAATACCAATATGACTACTATAATTATTTTACTTTTTATCTTTCTATGGATAATCATTAAAAAATTTTTAGTTTATTAGATTGGTATAAATCAGATAATAATCAGCTAATTAACATTTCTGATTCTATAAAGTAAAAAAAAATTATAGGTATGATTATTTGACTTGTATGTTATTTTTAAAAGATATATTAAATGTTATATAGCAATTTTTTAAATACCCAATCAGTTGATATAGCATAAAAAATTTTATTTTTTATTCTTTTAATGTACTCAATTATTTATTATCCAAAATATATTATATATAGATATTTTTATTTCAGCGTTTCAACACTTTATTATAGAAATTGGAGAGGGAATGAATTGAAAACTATGTAAATTTCCGAAAATATTACCAAAATAGGGCAACTTTTTTTTTTAATTGAGATTAAACTACCTGTGCATTTTCAAGAGATTTTAATAGATTAAACTCAAAAAACGAATTATAATAAAGTTTTTATTTCTTATTTAGTTGTACTCTGGTTTTTTATTTTTATTTTTTAGTTTTTTTAGGGAAAAGCAAATTAACATAAATATATTTTTTTCGCTAAATTCACTTAAAAAATATTAAAAAAGTACCAATTATTATAATAGAATTTTGATAAAGATAATAGAGAATCTCTAATCCAATTACTCTCTGCTGCACTAGTAGAGTCACATCTACTGGGAATCAGTTCAAGAAATCTGGGTATTCATAAATTATTGAAGTGTTAACGATCTAGTAGCATGGACTGGATCCAAAAAGTTTCTGTTATAGGCTCATTTTTGTTTTAAATTAATTTATTGAAACAAGTTTAAAACACATATAAAATAAATATAAAACTACTTAAAAAATATGATATAAAAAATTCGCTCAAAAAACTCACCTCCGGCCCTGTAGGGCCTCCGTGCCTCTTAAGCGTCAAGTCAAGGGGATTGGTGAAAATTTAATTCTCTCAAGAATCAATGTTCGGTGCAAAGAGATGGCCTCCAGAAATTTTGCTGTTGCCAACACAATTTTGGTGGCTGGAGTGTCGGAACCTTGGTAGATCGCCGACGAGCTAAGTTTTAACTCCTCCCCCAGGAGCTTGCCAACTAACCTCTGCGAGATTGAAGAAGGCGGAAGATAGCTGAACTGTATGCTCAGCATGGACGTTTTTTCTTTAATATATGTTCCTGTAGTATTCCACCGTACCGCTGTCCAACGTCCGCAGTCCAGAAGTATATGCTCTACAGTTTCAGGTGTTTTCATTTTGCAGAATGGGCATTCAGTTTTGTACGCCCCATCAATAATGCGCGCATTGGCCATGCGCTGTGCTGTCCAGTATGCGCCGATTCTAATCTTGGCTATGTGCAGCAAACTTTTTTGC